>JASGXE010005316.1:0-23856 GCA_030068105.1 Sinentomon sp. SZTP_YWyxl
GCCATTTTTGTTTCGTTAGTTATTTAGCTGCCTGGTGATACTGAATCATATTTGGCCTAACAAACTAAAGTAGTAACTGCATTTCACATCTTGTTCGACTGTTTTATGCTCGTACACTATCACCATTTTTGTTTCACTTTTTTTTTTTTGTTTTTGTTCTGCTGTTTTTGGGTCGTTTGTTTGAATTGTGTGGTCAATTGATCTCTGCTGCAGCTGTTCGTGTTTGAAGAATGCTGTTCTATAATTTTGTTTGCCTGCCTTGGAAGCTCACATAACATGAGGCATTTACTCAGAAAGTTTTGTTTTGTTTATCTTATTCTAAAATGAAGCATTTTGTTTTCGCATTTGGCATGTTTTTCGTTGTTTTAAAAATTGGTCTTTTTCTGCTGAGATTGTAACCCTTCCAATATACAAAATGAAGGACTCCTCTTCCAGCCGCCGACGAAATCGGGCGCGAAAAAAAAAAAAAAAAAAAAAAAAAATGGATCTGCAATCCGAGAAAGATTGTGTACGCAGAGAGAGGAGAGAGATTGAACAGGAGCAGTGGCATCGGTGGAGAAGGGAAATGTCACAAAAAAGCTCACTGACTGGGTATTCTGCAAAGGATAAAATGCGTTGGGATGGAATATATGATGGTTCTTTTGGCAGCGACTTGTTGTTTCGGGCCAGGGTGGGTGCTCTAGAAACTGCGAGACGGTTGCGTTGGGTGGATGGGAAGGAGGAATGCAGGCTCTGTGGGGCAGAGTCGGAGGACTTGTGCCACATATTCCTGAGGTGCAAGTCAATGATTGAAGAGAGACGTTTTTCTGGGTGGATGGATGTGGACAGGGGTGTTCACAAAGAGCAGGAATGGGCACTTGTTCGTGAACGACTGGGAATAGGGAGGGAGAAGGAATCAGACCAGTGGGTAGAACATGCGAAGCAATATCTTGTGAAGTGGAAGGGAAAGGTTTCTGCTGCCTAGATGAGGGTGGTTGGAGATTTTTGTTTTTCTTTATCTTTTTTTCGGATCCGATCTGGTGCATTGCCACGGGGTTGATATACATGAGGTTTGGGAAAGGGTCGGGGACCCACGCCCAGACCTAAGCCGGGAACCTGCCCGGAGACGGCGGCCCATGTTGGCGGCCCCCCACTGCGTGGTCAGTGCAAAACCGTTTTCACGCAGCTGGGAAGAGGGAGTGTACGTACTGCTGGCGAACGCCGCTGGTGCTTCCGTGACTCCCTGCGCTAGTTAACCGAGCTTATGCCGGTCAGCGCTCTCGCCGCGTGACTGACACAAGGCGAACCATTCCCCCGTTGTTGTGCACTGGAAAGGGGAAGTTCTCAGCTTTATTTCATTTAATTCGCTTTCTTGCATCTCTTACATCTTTCTTGTATTTCTTTATGTCATCTTTATTTCTTTACTTTTTATTCTTTTTAAAAAGCTGCCTCTTTTGAAGTTGCTTTGCTTCCTTCCTTCATCCTATTTTTTCTTCTTTCTTTTTTCTCCTGTTTTAGATAATAAGCGAATGTCAAGGTGAGCAGTTGGATGAACGTGGTAACGGATGTCTGATGAACTCAGGA
Organism: Sinentomon sp. SZTP_YWyxl; assembly: GCA_030068105.1. Classification (NCBI taxonomy): domain Eukaryota; kingdom Metazoa; phylum Arthropoda; class Protura; order Sinentomata; family Sinentomidae; genus Sinentomon; species Sinentomon sp. SZTP_YWyxl. The sequence goes on from JASGXE010005316.1 coordinate 1,564, forward strand.
ATGTCACGGAATGAAGGACGAAAGGGTAGGTAATGACGATAACCTAGCCCAAAGGATGATTGATCTGACGCTGAGCCAATGAAGGATTTGTGACATCACTGCAGTGTGTGTGTGGACTGACCAGGTGGAATGGAGGTGGCTGGATCGTTCCCTTGGAATGGACTGATTTGGTAGAAGGGAAGTTGTTCTTTTTGTTTTGTTTGGGTAAAGGGAAGTTCTTGTTGTTTTGTTTTTGTTTTTTTATCATTTCTGATGGTTTTTTTTTTCCTTCTTCTTAAGGTCTGCCGAAAAGAAGGCGTAAACCTTACTTGAGTCTTGAGTCTTGAGTCTTAAATTTGTTCTGTTTTGGGTGGAAGGGAAGTTCTTGTTGTTGGACAAACTAAAACGCGGACGCGGACCAATGGGAGATATGGGCGGTTCGCAAAACAAGCGAATTTCGCGGAACCACGGTTAGGTTAGGTTAGGGGTTGGGTTTGAGTTTAGGTTTTTTGGGTTAGGTTAGGTTAGGTTGGGTTAGTTTAGACTATGGGTGGTTTTGGTTTGGAGGTTTTCGGGGTTTGGGAATTGGAATCGCGCTGCAGCCTCGGTCCGCAAATTCCGCGATTTCCGCGTTTTAGAAGGACCCCTTGTTGTTTTGTTTTTGTTTTTGTCATTTCTGTCGGTTTTTTTTTTCTTCTTCTAAAGGTCTGCCGAAAAGAAGGCGTAAACCTTACTTGAGTCTTGAGTCAAGTCTTTTCGCTCAACAGGGAGGAGTTTTTCGAAAATGTGAACATCAAGCGTGATGGTCTCCACTTTGGAAAAAGCTCAATTTCAAAAAAATGTTGCTTTCGGCCTCTTCTCTCTATTAGTGCGCCTTCCACATCTGTGCCAATTCGGTTGGCTGTCTGTTTGAGCATTTTGCTAATTTGTTGTGGTGACGTGGAGTTGAACCCTGGTCCGTCTACCCCATCCCCCTCCCCCCCCCTCCCACGGTCAAAAATCCCAACGCGCTCAGCAGTCACTAAAACGTCAAAATGCAAAGCCAATCCCACAACGGGCTGGATTCAGTGTGACAAATGTTCAGATTGGGTTTCTTTTGCTGCATCAGGGCTTTCTTGTTCCATTTCAGAAGCAGATAAGTTGCATTCTGTTTGCAGGGTTTGCACCCTAACTGATGCAATGAAATTATTACAGGCAAAATTGACAAATTGGAAACGGCACTTGCACAAGTGAGTGTTAAGGCTCCAGACACTTCTGCATCTCGCTCTTGCATATCTCTCCGGGATTGTCCAAGCCCTAGTGTTCGGCCTGATGATAGATGGAGCAATAATTCTGGTTCACCTGAGTGTTTGGGAACGTCCTCTAAAACGAGTGATGGGGCACCACAACAGCGGGGGCCCACCTTGTCTTCCCCCCAAAATGGTGATGTGGTTATTTCCATCGGTAATTCTAACTTGAGGCGTTTATATCCATCTTTGGCTTCAGTAACTAGCAATTGTCCGCGTTTTACCAGGTGGCGGGGTGGTCTGGACATTCCTGGTGCATTTTTGCTGCTCAGGAGTTGTCTGAACAGCCTCTCTGGTAGGCGACGGGCTTTAATTAATCTGGTGATTGGGGAGGTTGACGTTCAACATGGTTCCATTGGAGATTCATTCATGGCATACACCCGTCTTATTGCTGATATCAATGCAACAATGGGCATGGGATTTCCATGTATGTCTGCTTCAATTAATATCTGCTCCAGTTCCCCCTAGACCAGGAAATCGGGAGCTGAACAGAAGAATTGCAAAACTGAATGAGGCTCTTCAGAATTACTGTCGGAATCTTGTAAATGTCAATTTCCTTGATCTCAGGACTGCACCAGCTTCTGGCATCTCCAGGGATGGATTGCACTATTCCCAACAGGGTGCGCCAGCGAGGGTACGCTGGGTTGGTTAATCCATCAACTCTTTTTTAGCATAACCGCCAAGCAGGGGGTTAGCTATAGGCCTATACCTACTCAGCTGCAACATTCATCTGCCATCTCTCTCAGCATAAATAACACTGGGGGTCGCACTCTGAAGTTTAGACTGGCTGTTTTGTTACTTAACTCCCGTAGCTTGCTGCCCAAACGACTAGCTCTCAGCCCAGTTTTTGACTCATTGAATTTAGACTGCATAGCTGTTACAGAAACATGGCTTGATGATTCCTGTACAGAAGCTGACATATTACCAAGCCGATTTGCCATTTTCCGCAGGGACCGTGACCGGTCTGGCGGGGGTATCCTTCTAGGTGTAGTTCATCTTCATCATTTGAGGCCAAAACTTGTCTATGTGAGCAAAGTTTTTGAGTTAATTATAGTTGCTTTGGAATCTTCTTTTCCAGCAGCTTTTCTCATTTTGTTATATCGACCACCCAGTCAGGCCTTGGCTTCCTTTAACGAAATTTGTACTGAGTGTTTAAATGTCATTCTGCCATTAGTCCGTGGTCAGATTGGTGGAAATAGTCCAGTGTTTTTGTTGGGAGATTTTAATATAAATGTTTTTTGGGGCTGAATCTTGAGACCTTACCCCGAGGGCTTACAGAGACTGGTGGACAGATTATCCTTGCAACAATCAGTAAACTTTGTCACCCGTCCAGCAGGGCCTCTTCCATCACATAGTGGGTCAACAATTGATCTGGTCTTTCATTGTCCAAAATCTGAGCTCCTTAATATCCAACCATTGGCAAGCCTCAGTGATCATTTGAATGATCTTTGCTGACCTTCCAAATTTCCTGTGGCCCGAAACCTTTCCCTTCCACCCTTTCCATTCAAACTTTGTTTTTCCCGAAGGTTGGCCACAATTTTAATGGCCTTTGGTAAAGCCTGTTGTTCGAAGAAAATTTCTCAACTTTCTTCTTCTTGATTTTGGGGTTGCCGGTTGCCAGGCCCCGAAGAGCCTGTTTCCCTTATTCCCAAATCAAGTGGCAGTTTTGCAATTTTGTTTCCAAAAAAGGGCCAAAAAAAAATGGTTTTTCCATTTTCCTTTTGGTTCTCACACAACCCTCAGGATTAAAATCCTTCATCTTCCAAAAAACATTTTGGGCTGGTTTGATTCCCAACCTCCTTCCCCAATTTGCCTTAGTTTGAAGGAACTTACCAACGTTTGAATTCCATTATCAAACAGGAAAAAAAGAAAGGGGGTTTGTGAAGGAAGGAACAAACAACCAAAAGGCAGTTTTTAAAAGGTTTAAAAGAAGAAATGATGGCTGAAATCGAAAGAATTAAGGATGGGGGTTAAAAAAAATAAACCCCCTTTCCATTTGCAAAAAGGGGGAATGGTTCGCCTTGGTCAATCCGCGGCAAGGTCCGGAAAGGTTTTTAATGCGAGGGATTACGGAAAAGCCCGCGGCTTTGCCAGCAAGAACTCCCTTTTAGTTTTGAAAACCCTTTTGCACTGAAAACCATGGGGGCCGAAATCCCTTGGGAGGTTCCCTTTTTTCTGGGTCCCATTTCCCAAATAATATCCCCCTTCTGACCTGGAACCGAAAAATTGTTAAAGCCCCAAAAATCTTAACCCCCTTCAATTTTAGGCCGCAAAATTTCCCTTCCAATTAAAAAAATTGTTGCTGGTCCTTACCCCTGGGTCGAAATTTTCTTTTTCCCATGGTTCAGCAATGGGTTTGGTCTTTGAACACCCCTGTAAACCCACCACCCGGTTTTTAATCCATTGAAACTTTGCCCTTTAGGAAAGGTCCCACAAGTCCTCCGATTTTTGCCCAAAGGCCTTTGATTTCCTTCCCATTCCCCAAGAAACTTGCATTTTGAACCCATCCCGAAAAAATCCTTTTTTTATTTCCCAAATTTTAATCCTTGAAATACCCATGGCTTTTTTCATTTCCTTTCCAATGACGTTTTCAATTCCTTTCCCCGTTAAAACTTTCCGGAGGCAAACCAAATTTTTTTTTTTTTTTTTTCCCCCGAACCGGCGGCCGGAAGAGGATCCTTCCAATTTTTTAAAAAGGGACCCAAAACCAGCAGAAAAAACCAAAAAAAAAAAAACAGTGGAAAACAAAATGGTTTATTTAGTGTAAACAAAAAAAACTTTCGGAAACCCAAGATGTGAAAGGCAGGAAACAAATTTAAAGTTTTGAAAGGCCAAATAATTGAAAATTCAAAAACACCCCAGGCCAAACAAAAAAAAAACGGAAACAAAAATGGTAAAATTGTCACTAAAACAAACGGGAAAAAATTTGTTTTTGGGGCCCCAAAGGAAAAAAAATGGGTTTTCCTTTAAATTTTGGAACATGGGTGCTGCAAATCTTAAAGATGTGATAAACTGTATGTGTATAATCGGCACTTTCGAGAGCCTATGTCCCAATCAGCACTTTCAAGAACCCGAGTGAAACTGTGTCATCCTTCTTTTTCTTCTATCTAATCTCATGTTGTTGGCTTTGTTTCTTCATTTTGTCATTTCCCTACCTTTTTCCTTTTCTCTCACCCACCTATGTCTAACTTTTATTCGCTTTTTTGCATATTTTCATTTGAGATTGCGAATGGGTATGTTGTGGTGTGCGTGTGTGCTGGTTAATGCTGCAGGCTTGATGCTGATGGTAGGGGAGGTCTTGTTTGGGTCGCGTGTGTATGACTGTTGTGTGCCTGTATTGAATGCTCCCTCCTCACCGCTCCTTCCTTTACTTACCCTTTCCTATCCTTACGAATATTGCAGCCGACGGTCGCGTGTCCTTCCCTTTTTCTTAAGGTCTGCCGAAAAGAAGGCGTAAACCTTACTTGAGTCTTGAGTCTTGAGTCCCTTCCCTCCCTTCGGGCTCGACCAAAACACCTAACAAAATCGCTTAACGCTTAACACTTAACGCTTAACAAAACGACCAAAACACTTAACACGCACTTAACACTTAACAAATCAGGGATGTCCAACTTTTTTCCAAGTTTTTTTCTTCTTTAGCAGGACGCTTGACGCTTAACACTTAACGCTTAACAAAACGACTAAAACACTTAACACTTAACGCTTAACACAGAACGCTTAACAATAATCACTGATGCCCGAATTTTTTCCAAGTTTTTTCTTCTTTGGCAGACGGTTGACGCCGCTGAACGACATCACTTAACGCACATCACTTAACGCACTAAACATGCACTTAACGCTACTTAACATCACTTAACATGCACTTAACGCCCCTTAACATCACTTAACATAGCAATTAACGCACTTAACATCACTTAACGCACTTAACATCGCACTTAACGCACATAACATCACTTAACATCACAACACACATCACTTAACATCACTTAACGCAACTTAACATGCACTTAACGCTACTTAACATGCACTTAACGCTACTTAACATCACTTAACATGCACTTAACGCTACTTAACATCACTTAACATCGCACTTAACGCTACTTAACACGCTTAACAATTCAGGGTTGTTCAACTTTTTTCTTGTTTATCCTCGTTTATTGCAGATATGCTTGACGCTTAACACTTAACGCTTAACAAAACGACTAAAACACTTATCGTGCACTTAACGCCACAAAACATCACTTAACGCTTAACAATGCAAGGATCTCCAACCTTGAATTGAGCTCAAGTGAGGTGACCAAAGATGGCCGCACACGGGTCAGCATTGTTTTGAACATTGCCACAAGTAGGCTACATTGTGGAAGAACAATGTTGACCCGTGTACGGTCAGCTTAAACGACCCCCATTTTGTTGACCAGATTGCATTGGATTGGGTCGAGGTTGTTTTTCGCGTTGGTTCATTTGGTTGTTTTTAGTAAAGGCACAATGCACAGAGAACCCTAACCTAACCTGTAACCAAACCTAACCTGTCCTTACCTAACCTAACCTAACCTATTCTAACCAAACCCAACCTAACGACCTAACCGAACCAACCTTACCCATCCAAAGCGCCTAATTAACCTATCTCAACCGACTACCCACCCTCCAGAGAAATGAGGCACACCCTGTGCTGTGTCTTATGCTGGTGCCAAAGGGGGGACACTATTGCACGGCCAAGGGTACTGCTGTTTTCTTAAAAATGTTTCCCTGTTGCCGTGCAATTGTGTCCCCCCCGTATAAATGACTTAACCCAAAAAAAAATGGTGTGGTGAAGGTTTGCGCCTATGGAATGCCACAGCAACCGCCTGTGGTCAATGAAGCAACCTGCAAAAACAATGGACAACATGTCCCTCATGGAAAGGACAGGGTCTGGGAAGGAATCGGACTGATTTCTTGAGCGGTTTGCTTGCCACTTCAGAAAACTCCGTCCGTCTTCATTCCAAAGTTTGCAATTCTTTCAAGACCGAGCTCATTTCCTTTTGCCATTTTCTCATTTCGGGAAAAACTGTCTCCGTGCAGGCACATTGTGAATATCCTGGCACAAGAAAACAACCAGAAAAATTAAAAAGCAGCGCATGAAACAGGCCGAAACAAAAACAAACTCTGAACGAGTTTCAAATCACACTGAGCTGATCTCATTTGAAAGGCGGCGAAGTTGTGTATCATGCGATCGACCTGCCACCTAGCGGAAGTTTTTAAATTCCGCAAACTCATTCAACAGAGGGAGCCAGCAGTGCACTAACCATATATTCTTAATCTATGATTTGCACTGCCCATAATTTCCATTTCCCACAGGGTTGAGCATAGGGGGGGTAGGGGGGGTAGGGGGGTTACCCTCCCTGGCCTTCGGCCGAGGTTACCCCCCCAGCCTTTTTCCGACGGTACCCTTGGCCGAATACCCTTGGCCTTCGGCCAAGGGTACCATCGGAAAAAGGTGGGAAAACTGAAAAGAGTCCTAGGGCACACACCAGGGACCTTATTCCGTTTATGATCTTAATCTTAAGTGTGAACTTTGGCAACTCAGTGTGCACTCTGAGAGCATGGATGGTGTTCTTTTGCAACTTTTAAGCTTTCCGTGTTCTTATGTCAATCTCTAGATGAGCAATATATTTCCACCTATGCTCTCACAGATGCCCAATGAGTAGCCAAAGTCCACACTTAAGATTAAGATCATCAACGGAATAAGGTCCCAGGACTTCAATAGGTAGCAACATTGTTTCTTTTGTACTTTCTGTTTTAATTCCCCTACCCTCCACCCTAGAATGTTGCTATTGAAGTCCTTCCCAGTGTGTGCCCTGCACACACCAGGAAGGACTTCAATTTCTTGCAACATTCTGTTTCTTTTTTACCTACTTCCTTTTTGATTCCCCTGTCGGAAAAAGGCCAGGGGGGGAACCTTGGCCTTTGGCTTAGGTTACCCCCCAAGCCTTTTTCCAAGGGTACCTTTGGCCAAAGTCCTCGTGTGTCCTGCACACACCAGGAAGGACTACAATAGCAACATTTTGTTTCTTTTGTAATTCCTGTTTTGATTCCCCTGCCGGAAAAAGGCTAGGGAGGGGGGTAACCTCGACATTCGGCCGATGTTATTGTTACCCCCTAACCTTTTTCCAAGGGGACCCTTGGCCGAAGTCCTGGTGTGTGCCCTGCACACCCCAGGAGTCAATAGCAACATTCTGTTTCTTTTGTACTTTCTGTTTTGATTTTCAGAAAATGGTAAAATGAAAAAAAAAAACTCATCCACAAAGTCGTGTCTGACAGTTATTTCCTTGCTCCATCTATTGCGACTGCAAACCCTCCAGGATAAGAAAAAAAGGACATGAAATGACGTGAAATGGCATCTGAGGACCCCTAATTTTTCTAAAAAGCTTCAGCTTTTGGGGGACGCTGTCCCCCAAACCCCCTGCCGGGGGCGCTGCCCCTCAGACCCCCTGCATTTTCGGTGCCCTACCCCCCGTCGGAGACCTCTTTACCCCCCCTCTAAGGCACCCTACCTTGCCCATCCCTGATTTCCCACAATTCACATTTGCCATGAGTGGATATCACCATAATTTTCTTCTTTTTCCAACATTGATTTTTTAAATAGCTTTCATGTATTATGCTCTCTTTGAATGATTTGATGAGCCACCTGCCATCAGGCATCACATTTTCCAAGCATAGTGGCTTTGGGGAAGAGAATCTCTGCAGAAGCTAAATTAATTTTCATTTCTTTGCAATAATGTGCTCCGAATCCCACTGAACTTTATGCCCAGCTCAAGAAGCATCAGGTTAAGTTGATGTTGGTACTGACACTCATTGATTTATACTTGCTTAGGCCAACTTGTGTTTGTCCAGGTGTTTGTCCAATTTCTTGTGTGTTTCAATCTCCTTTATCTGAGTCGTAGTTGCTTTGTCATCATCTTGGCCTGTTACCTACCCTTCATCGGCACCTTTTGGCTGAGTTGAAGAGTTGGTACCTGGAATATGATATAGAGGAACAAGAAAGCATGAGAATTTGAGTTGAGTGCAATTACCCACTTGTCAGCAGTTCATTGGAAGGATAATGATTGTTTTCTTGTCACTTTATGTTTGGCTAGGTAGGGACATGTTGGTCATGGCACCATTGTTATGAGCCTATTTCATTAGTCCCTTGCTCCTTTCTTTCTCCAGCTCCAATCCCAGAGTTATCCTAACATTGGCACAAGATCTTCATGGTGAGCTTTGGCACAAGATCTTCATGGTGAGCTTCGAGTCACTGAATTGGGTCTCCTGCAATTGGCGAGAAATGGCCTATGCACTTCTATTTTCTGCATTTCGATTTGATGGGGACGAGTGATGGATTGGAAGGGCTGAGGCTTTCCATCACTCGTCCCCATCAAATTAAGGCTGTGAATAGTTGCCTAAATTGGTTGGATCTTGCGACTCTTTCTCTATTTCTTCACTGCTATCTGATTTGGCGAGTGAGCAGCGAGCTTTTTGGAGGATACGCAAATTTCTTCTTTGCCTCCCTGTTGGTGCTCCTGTTTGGAATTGCGAAGAACTGGGAGGTCGTGCATCCCTCTTACCTTTATGAAAATGTGTCGTTGAATAACACTAAATGATAAAATTCTTTTTAATTGCATTGGAGTGATTGAGAGTGTGTATTGTCATGTCGTTGTAAATATTCATTATTTTATTCATCTTCCAAGGGTTATTCACCGAATTATGAAGGTATCATGAAGTACAGGCTGAAGGCATGAAATAGAATAATCGTTTTTACTTTTTTAAGCTGAGTGATTTTGCCATATTGGTGTTTTGGGTTCCTACCCCCTGAGATTCATTGCTTCTTCTGGCTTCTTCCTTTTAATCTTCCATTTGACATGCATAGTGCCCTGGGCATATTGTCGTGGTCATTGGGCTGCACTGGAAGTTTAACTGGAAAAATGGAGAAAACTCTGGTGTTTTAAAACAAGTTTTTTTCTGGCTGTTTTAAAACAAAAATGCGTTTTAAAACATCCAATTTCGTTTCAAAACAAATGTTTTGTTTTTTTCAAGTGTTTCGTTTTTTGCAACCCTGATCATTGATGAAAACCTACTCCCTCGAGGCTTGAATGAGTCGAACCGAGGGCCCACTTTTTTGTGAAAAATGCCCCTCCGAATCAGCAACAATGGAGCGGGAGGGAATTTTTGGACTTGTAAAATTTGCTTTTTTGTGAATGGTTGTTACTACGTCTAACGGATAGGAAATGTTTTTTTTTGGCAATGATGCCGCATTTTCTGGAATGAGTTCCACCAACATCATTTGATGCGATTGATGCCAAAAATTCTGTTGTCAGAACATGATCTCAACTATTGGCTTTGCTGCTTCATTGGATCACCTCTTTCAACTTGATAGCTGTCATGCTGATCACGTGGTGTGTGTTGTGCATTCATGCTTCTTCTTTTTATTTTTCAAATTAAATATAAATAGAAAAAAAAAACAAGCACTACTCTGGCCCAAGCACGACCTTCCTGTTTTTTTAGTTTCTCTCGTACACCATTTTAGCCAGCTCATTGTGACATGCCTTCCACTTCCAGAAAGTAGTTGTGCCTTGCAGGAACTTACCAGTAGACGTGACATTGATATATCTTTACACAAGGTGACAATATGCCGAACACACAGAGGCTGAGGTTTCGTCCGCAGTAGCAGTGGCTGGACTCATCAGTTGATGACCACTGCTACCTCACCAATACCTCAGCCACAACAAGCACAAAGAACTTACCAACATTCCACGGGTATGCAGCAACATGGAGAGGATCCCTCTCACTTGAAACACAGCCTCTCTGTGTTCGGCATATTGTTATCACATCAGCCTGCGGAGGAACTCCGCTTTTCAAATTTTTTCTTTGTTTTATCCTTCATTCTTTTGTGTTTCTTCTTTCTTCTCCCTCATTGCCTTCTTCTTCTTCTCCTTTCTTTCTTTCTTCATCTTCTTTTCCATCGACATTTGCACAAGGTGTTCAACAATCTGGAAAAGTCTTGAGAATTTGGGAGAACTGGCGAGGAAAGTCAGGGTATTTTTGGCAGGAGAAAATAAGTCTCGGATTTTTTGATTGTCAAAATGGGAATTTGTTCTTGTCAAAATGGGAATTTGTTCAAATGAGGTGCTTGGAATCGCTTCTCTTTCTCCATTTGATCAGGGAATTCTTGGAAGAAAAAAAAATCTGGAAAAGCCATGAAATTTTATTTTGCAATTTTATTTATCAGTCCATGCCGGCCAGGGCCGGCCCGTCGTTTTTTGGCGCCCTGGGCAGTTTGATTTTTTGGGCCCCCAGCCGAGGGGCAGATCCAGCACTTTGAGAAGGAGTGCGCTGCAGACTCTTGTCATAGCAGGAATTCCATTCTCCAGAGGTCCTTGATTTATAAGATTTTGGAGTTCTTTTGGAATGCCATGTTGCAGTTTTTAATAAAACATTAACGAATTGTTGACCTGAAATGCTAAAAATACTCCTTTTCACATGGCCATACTCGATTGTAAAGTCGTCGACCAACCCGAAATGAAGTTCCGCAGCAATGCTGTCCAGAAAAGATCTATTTGCTTCTGTTGCAGTCAAATTACCTATCAGTTCTCCGGCCTTCCCCTCCAGTCTTCTGCTTGAAGCACTTTCATCCACTTCTTGTCCCTTTTTGATTGCTTTTCTGCTGCATAAGATTTCATTGCTGATTGCCAATCCCAAAGTTGAACAATCAGACTCGGACCTTTTTCATTTGCCTGCTTTTTGCTGCTGCTTGACACCACTGTGGATGCAAACCGGTCACCAGCGTTTCAAGCAACCCTCAGCTGTTGCTCTTACTTCAAAATGACAAGTTTGGATGAAAATAACGGTTTAAACCTGGGCTGCAATTTGTTGCTTCTGTCCTTTGAGAACTTTTCAACGTGGTATTCTTAGCTTTGACGCGTGATGCATGACAGAATGGATGTACTTTATTCAGTGCAGATGCCAAATATATTGGGCCAGTATCTCAATAGGCAAGTGTAGGAGTCCTGTTATTGAACACAAGATAAATGCAGTTTGAAGATGCAATCACAAGGCTTCATACAAAATGTCAAATAATGGAGAGCTGTCACTCTGGGATTTACGTATGTTCCATTGCTTTGTTATACATTGGGGTGGACAGGTTTGCTTTTGATGCCACGATTCAGAATAGAATGTTTGGGAAAGAATATAACCACAGCAGATAAAAAAGGACCCTGTTTCTTAAGTCATTGGCCGAAAAATATGCAGGTGGCTGAGCACATGGTGCAGAGTCAATTCATCACATTCACAAAACAAGATTTTTTACCGCGGATATGGCGCCCTTGGACAATTTGGCGCCCTGGGCAAATGCCGATTTGACCGTACGGTCGGGCCGGCCCTGATGCCGGCTGCAATCGATGCTTCTGCTGTTCATGTTCACCAATTATGGTTCATATTGTGCACTTGGTGGCGATGATGGATCTTTGCGAGGTTGGTGATTTCTTTCATATTCATTTATAATTTTCTTGGAAATATCTGTAGGTACACAAAATGTGTTTTGACATGTGTCGTTGAAAATTTGGATTTGTCATCTTGGATTGTTTTTTGTTGTCGAAATCTGAAAATTGAACAATTAAAATTTTACTCATAACTATTTCTGTCTGATTCTGGCAATCAAAATATCCAATGGATCCTGATGGTATTCTGAGGCATTAACCTTTTGATCAGGGACGAACACATTTTATTATTATTCGACTTTCATTTTGTATCGTCTTGTTTGTTTGTGCGTCTTTCTTTTTTACTGGCCGGCGCTTTGAATTACCTAAACTACCGCATTGTCAGTATTTTCTTCAACCTGTGCCATATTTGGCTTTTGTCGCTCTCTTTTCCTTTTTGACCAATTGCGAATCATTGCATTTGTTTTAAAATTGACTCGAAGTGGTCCCTGGAAATCTGGTGCACTAAATCGTTGCGCAAAAGCCATCGGCATCGAACTTATATGACATTTTATGACTCTGGACATTCATTCGTGTCCTTTCGTTCGCGCCGGCAGGGGCCAGCGATGGCTCCAGTAAAAAAATAATAAATTAAAAAATTAATTTAATTTAAGGTTAATTTGCATGGGCAAGGCCCTGGCGCAACTCAGCAATGAGGGATATCATGAATAAACAAAGAATGAAAGCACTCGGATGACATCAACTAGTTGTATAACTTAAAACTTGTTACATCGAAATAGTAAAGTAGGTCATAATATTCCATGTTGTTCGGCCGACAATGACCCTACATTGCTTTTTAAGGTAGCCAGACTAATATCCTCACCATTTCCAAAGACGCTAGGATGTAGCAGATTCCATTCATTGACACTTCTAGTGACAAAAGAATATTTTCCAACATCCTTGTGGGAGCACTGTGCTCGGAGTTTAAAATCATGGTCATTGGTCATGCCTCCCAAAGTAGCTGGCAGGAGCTAAAAACTCTTTTATATTTGACCAACCACCAACATTGTTTAGTCCGAGAAATAAACCTCCCATTCTTGAGATTTTTCTGCGTGAGGCCAGGGAGTTCCACTCAAGGTTTTCCAACATGGATGAGACACTATCTAATGGTGCATATCTCCCAGATACAAAGCGAGCAGCCTTTCTTTGTATTCTCTCCAATTTTTCAATTAAATTCACTCGGCAAGGGTCCCAGACAGATGAAGCGTATTCTAGCAGGGAGCGAACGAGGGCAAAATATACTTTCTCTTTAGTTGGGCCATTTTCTTTATAGAAGGTACGCCGAATAAAGAAGAGGGCAGAATTGGCCTTACTGACCATCTGATTTATATGTTGTTCCCAGTTTAAGTTTTTGGTTAGGGTGATTCCTAAATATTTCGTCTGGTCTGCAGAAGCCAGTTCTTGGCCGCTTTGGTAATATGTGGATATTTGAGGGCTAACTTTGTTACTAAAACTGATTGTCACACACTTTTCAATGTTTATTCTCATTCCCCAGCGAAGGCACCAGTCCATGATAGCAGCCAGGTCGTCTTGCAACTGAAGAGAGTCATCAGCTGACCAAACAACAGTGGAAACAACACAATCATCTGCAAACAGGTGCATACGACAACTGACAGCAGAAGGAAGATCGTTTATAAATATGGAAAACAGTTGAGGGGCCAGTACACTACCCTGCGGGACGCCAGAGGTTACTGCCCGTGTAAGCGAGGAGGCCTGGCCAACATATACTTGTTGTGAACGTGAGAGAAGAAAGTCTACTATCCAATTAAGAAAAGTAAAATCCTCATAGAAACAAAGCACCTGATTTCTGAATTCCTTTTCATCTGATTTCTGAATTTCTTTTGATTCTGATTCTAGATAAGGCCCGTACCTACCGATCTGGGTACAAAGTTGTTATATCAATGTGACCCAAACCAGCATAACTGATTGCCTTTTTTCAAGTTGTTATATCAATGTGACCCTAACCAGCATAACTGATTGCCTTTTTTCCCAAAATAGGATTTTTCCATTCCCAAACTAGGATTTAGGTACCTACTCCAGTTGGTTCAGCTGGGCCTAATTTGCCTGATTGTTCTTGTGGGATGGTTGGGCTAAGAGGCTTGATCTCAACTGCTCAGTGGCAAAACACAGCAGAATTGAATCATGATTACCAAAGTGAACCTTTAAATCTTTGCACAACTGTAAAAGACACTTACAAAGGTCAAGATGATAAGGGAAGCAATGCAGTTAGCCTCAGCAGCGAGCCACTCATTCCATTTAAACGACGATCATGCAGGAAGATACAGCACCCAAAGAAGTGTATCCAAGGAGCACTGTCATACTCACCTGATTCCGACACATCTGAAACATTGCCAGACGATGGAATTTTATCAGGATATGACCATCATTCTGGTGTGTTTTAACTTTTAATCTATTTCCTTGGTATTGCTTACCTAACCAATGTAGACCTAGTCCTGCTTATTTTTTACTTTCAGAAACTTTTCCTATACATTTTCAGGATTCATAATCTTTGTTTTCTTGGAAATGCATGCACCTTGCTGCTCTGTGGAGTTCGATAAAATTATCAGGGTAGACTTTTGAAGATTGAGGGGACCGGTCCACAGAAACCAGAAAAAAATGGTCGAATGTTACTTTTTTCGATTTTCGCCCCATGTTGTAGGTCAATCTTCCAGGTAGGTACATTTTAAGCCAACCCCCACGCGATTATGACCATTACCTTCTTTAGAAGATATGGTCATCCTTGCCCAGGTGGCACCAAGCGAGTTTTGATAAATGTGGCATAATGCTTTTTTCTTTCAACCTCAAATGCATTTTTCGCACATTTTTTGTGTTTTGCGACATTTTTGGCATAAAAATGCTGCTCTACTTGGCCATTTTTGACATAGGCCTAATATGTGGCTGAAATTGTGCATGGAGAATGTCTGATAGGTGACAGGTATCCTTTCCATTTTGTGGACCAAATTTTTGATATTTGTCTGAGAAAAGGAGCTATTTCAATTTCAGCGCTAGGGGACAAAATCAACATCACCTAGCCAATATTTGAGCCACTCTAAAATTCAAAGCAGACCAAATGTCAAAAATGGTTCACAAATCTTTAGAGGCATGGTTTAGGAGCCTCTATATAAAATTACAGCCCAACAGAAAATAGAAATAGAAAAATCAGAAAAACTGTCATCGGTAGATTATTGCACTTAAATTTGGTGAAAATCAAGGCAACTTCATTCTTGAAATGTCTGCAAAATTTCATCAAAATCGACCAAGGGGTTACTGAGATACGAGTAACCCAGTATAAGCATTTATCCGATTCAGGTAGGCTAATTTTCAGTTGAACGGTCCCCTAAGCTAACGAGAAACATGAGGGCCCACACTTCTGCCTTACCCGTATTTTCCAAAATGTGCCACAGAATGTTTGAATTTTGTAGAATAAGATAAGATACCAAGGCCTACCAGAATTTATAAACTTTCCAAAATTATTCTACCTTCCTGTGAAATGAAAAATGTCAATGGATCCTGATGGTAATTCTGTGGCATTAACCTTATGTTCAGTTACGCACAAATTTTATTATTATTCAACTTTAATTTTGTATTTTCTTGTCTGTTTGTGCATGTCTTTCTTTTTTGCTGGCCGGCGCTTTGAAATATTCAAAATTCATTATTGCCTCTGCGACATGAAATTTGCAAAATTGGTTCCTCGTTTCAAATATTCTCCCATTTTTTCATCACAACGTAACCACCTGTCTTGGCTAGGCAAGTTCCTGCCTGTTTATTTTTTGTAATTTTCTAGGGATATTTTAATTTTTGAAATGGTAAAGCAGATTGATTTCACAAAAAAAGACGTCGGCCCTAGTTTTGTTATTCCAAGTGAAGTGAAGGCAGGCCTAAACTGAAGCAAATAAAAATCATGCAAGTATGCAAAAACTGAAACGAGAAAAAATACCTAGGTACCTACCTACATCATGTAATACGGATATCCTTGGTAGGTACCCAAGAATATTTTTTGTGATTCATCGCTTGACGAAAACATCATGGCTGAAAAATTTCAGTGCTAATTATTGGCAGACATGGTTGGAGCTTGCTCCAACGAATTTACTTTATGCAGATGTCGTGATGATTTTGTGCAGGCAGTAGTTATAAAAGCACCAGATTGAAACAAAGGTGAATGAGTCTCGATTGCAACCAACCACCTAAATGGGGATCCTTTCTGTAGAAATTAGTTTTATCTCTCTTTTCTCCTTGTGAAAAATTATCTATGGATTCTTACTCCGCCTCACTGTTCTTTTATTTCAGAAAAATTACCAGAGGATTTGGGTGTTACTGTGTCATCTCATTCGCCCCCTTCTGTGTCATCTAACACAATTGCGGATCTGTCATCGTGTAAGCCTGCTGCTGCCACTAACATGATTGATCATGCTGAGTCAGCATCAAAAGAGCATGGAAGCAAGCATCATAATAGCTGCAACCTGAAGCCAATGGAAGACGGCGCCAGTAAACAAATGGATTTCAAACAGTCCAATGCAATTTTCCCATTACATAAGCAAGACATGCCATGTGACTTCAGCAGCAGTTTACTTGAGGAACAGCCTTCCCTTGTTCTTGGCATGATAAACGATTTGATACGATACCGGATCAAAACTGTTCTTAGTGATGAGCACCAGGATTTTAAATTGCCTTTTCAATCAGTGATTGGTCAGGGTGGTCAGAAAAATGATTTCCTACACTCAAGTCACATTGATAGTCAGATCAACATCAGCAGTGGGCAGAGGAAAGCTGCGCCTCGAAAGCGTCCGCAGCTCGACATGCCAACTCACATATCAGAGCCTGAACGAAAGGATTTAAGAGCGGTCCTTACAAATGCAGATGAAGACACCTTCCTCAATTGTGGCATACAAGACAAAGATGGTAAGTCCTATTCTAACACAGTAGGTAGGCTTAGGGACTGACGGTGCTTGTTTCTGTGTTGTTAATTGTGCCATACGCATTCACAGGGCTGCAAAAAGTCAGGAGCACGGGAGCATTGCTCCCGGGACCGTTGTGGGCCGACCGGGATCGAAATTGGGCTGGAGAGCAAAAAAAAAAGCTCCAACTTTCGTCCGGGATGGAAAAGACATGTAGATCGGCGAGCGAGGGAAACGTTTTTGATTTTTCGACAGGGACAGAAACGGCAGACCAGCAAAATAAAGCTGACGAGCAAAAAAAAAGCTCTTCAACCAAAATTTGACCAGGCTCCAAAATCCGTGCTCCAGGGCTCCATACGACTTTTTGCAGCCCTGCGCATTCAAGACAAAGATGGTAAGCTCTGTTCTATCACAGTAGGCCTAGGGACTCACTGTGTTTGCTTCATCGTTATTGAAGCCTAGTTATATGAGCCGAGGCTTGGCTATATGATTGATTATGAGGCATCTCCACTCATCAATGAGGTAGGTAGTTAGGTACCCATATTGTGTCCCATCGGGTCTCTGCTATTCCAGACACAAAGTCCAGAGATGCAGCAGAGGTATAAGTTGAGCAAGAGTACATGGCACTCTCTGGATTGCATTCCACTGCATGTAGTGCAATGCACAGCACCACATATGGCATTGTGGACTTGGTGGCAAAGCAGCTGCATGACCGGACTTCACAGTATTGGACAATCACGAATTGCAGGCACTCTTTGATGGACACAACAAAGTGCCGGATGCAGAGGCTTGAATTCAGACAATTTAAATTCAATTCAGAAGCACATGCAGATTCAATTTTTTTGAAACAGAATTATGAAAAAAAGGTGCAGTAATGTCAGAGGTGAGTTTCAGTAGTTGTTTCTGAGCAAAATTTGGGCCACAAAATTTTCATGCTTTTCGTGATCATAGAGCATCTTTGGTCAACCGCCAAAGGCCACCAATTGACACAAATTCAGGAAAAAATTGGAACGAACATTTTTCATGTTTGGCAACAATTCTTCGGGGCTGTGGAGAGTATTAATCCAAAACAGGTTGAGGAAATGTCTCCAGGTCAAATGAGCGGGAGGGAGAAGCCTTTTTAGCTTGTGTACAAATTTTTAAATACCTACGTACATCTTTTTCAGGCAATTTGGCATTTTACTGTGTTTACTGCGGCCGGACTTTCAGTTCTCCGAAGTATCTCGGAAACCACATGGAGAAAGCCCATCGGGAAATTGACGGCAAGTTCACTTGTGTCTTTTGTGGCGAATCTACTTCAAACATGGCCAAAGCAGTTGACCACGTCATGGCGGAGCACCTGCGGCATGCCAGCGAGTTCAAATTGAGTCAGCACTCCACTACCATCCAAGATACAAAGAAAATATTCGACGACAATGCATCTCAGCACACAACTTCACACGCCTCGAGCGGCAAAAAATCTGCTTCAAAATGCAAGCCGCCAAGAAAGCAGGAAATGTCTATCCAGTCAAGCAAAGATCGGATAAGTGCCACCATTTGCCAGATACCACCCACAGATACCACCGTTCGCCACTTACCCATAGATGGTGTAAGTCTACACCGGAAAAATAAAAAATTTGCCTGTGCGTTCTGTCAGGCAATGTTCAGCCAAAAGGCACACAGAGTCGAGCATGAAATAACCCAACACACGAAGCTGTATCCGTTACGCTGTAAGGTCTGCGACAAGGGATTCGTTCGTCAGGCACTTCTGATAAAACACAATGAAACGCATCCTAAGCCGCCTAATTCGGACACTGGGATAGATGCTAAGATCCCGTGCAAAGTATCGGACCAAGCTGGCGAAAGTGAATCAGCTTCAGTATTTCATGGAGAGGGGCCAGTCAATTTTTGAGACATTTAGAGGGCCCTTCAACAGATCTCATTTTTCATATGACATCGATATTTTTCTTGCAATGCTATTTTAACCGTGGCTGCAGAACAATATGGTTGTCTGGAACACATCTGAAAAAAGGTCTTTTCGAACCCATGCAGGGAAAGAGGCATTCATAAAAGGTGTGATCTGCTGTTTCATCAGAAGGTGGACGCCAGGCCGCAGGTTGAGGCAGGGTAGACAAGATTAGGTTGAGTTTGCTAGATTTGCTAGACGAGATTAGGCAAGATTAGGTTGAGTTTGCTTCGTCAAGAATTTTCTAAAGAAGAAACGGGTGGATCACTCCAAATACAAAAACCGAAAAAGAAGCCTGAACCTTTGTATGCTGTCAAATCAGCTGTTCATGCGCTTCTCACCGAAAAACGAGCGTCCACCCCTGCAGTCCCTCTTTTTCAACACTAGGTATTTTGTTTACATGCAAAATCCAAAAATCATGAAACTGAGCCATTCCAGACAACCAGGTATTTCACAGCCATGATTTCATGTTTTACACAAGTATTTTTGTCACATGATAAAGTTTTGTGCAGTTTGCTTTTGATCTCGATGATCTCCTTCATAGTCATTTTATGCAAAATATTTGCCAAAACGACCAGCAGGTAATTATGCCTTGAGCACTTTTTGAGCACAAATTATTTTTGATTCTTTTGTACCTGTTGCATCTTGATAATAATTATTGATGATAGCTAGTCAATAAATATGCAATTAGTTTTATCACCTGACAAGATTTTTATAATGGGTTAAGATGCTGTGCCTTTCACTATATCACTTACATTAGAGTCGTATCTGCCATAGGAGATATTTGGCACAATTTTTCGGTTGTGCCTAATTTGTCTTATTCCTGAAAAATCCATCCATTTCACCAGAATTTAAGAGATGTCTTCTCGAGATAGTGAAACCTTTCGTCATCTTGACCGAATAAATTTAACGGTCCTTCTCAAGTGAAAATGATACCAGCCTATCATTTTCATTCCGAGATTTCAGCGATGCCATCTCAAGAAAATTTAAAAATAATGGTCAAAGCTACATTTTGACGAAACGCCCACTGTGAAATTATTGCCATGTGAACATCACATTCACACCCTGAGGGTTGGGCACGGGAGGAGGAATCACCCTCATGAGCTGTGGCCAGGGATCTCCTCCAAGGCTTCAACCAGCTTTTCCCCTGGGCTGCCACGATCAAGTAGGTATCGCCATTGCATGCTCCGCTTACATTTAAGCACTGGCCCAAGAGTCATCTCCTTCTTTGAACCTTATGGCTACTTTTGCTTGCTTCAGTCCTCAGGGCTGCTGTCCCCTCCCAGGACTGGACTGTCAGGGAATTTCTTGCATCACATTTTGTGGCACATTTTCATGTGCACTAGATCTCCACATTGTCCAGTTTGATGGATCCACCAACAATTTCTTTTCGTCACATTTGCATATCGGGGTCCATGCATTTTCTGTATCATAGGCCTGTGAGCCATAATTTTACTGGATTCTACCGTTCACTGATCGAAGCTTGGGCAATTTGTGCAAGGGAAAGTTGATAGACTATTTGCTGTTTTGGTGATTTATTAGTCTGCAAATTATACAGGCTTTCAAAAGTTTCGTGTCAACCCCAGACGAGTGTACTGCAGTTTTGAGGCATTTACGGGCACTTGGGTGTTGTATTTCCTTTTATTCGTTGCAGCACTTAATCTGGATCAAACATGTGGAAATTGCAATGCAAAAATTTTTAAAAACAGAAAATCGCAGGGGTTGTCGAGACTATTAAAAGACCAGTAAGTATTGTGCCATATATTTCAACTTATTCTTGCTTGCCTATCTAAGTGCTTGATTGACAGGAATTGTGTATGTTTGTGTCTTTGATATTCATTCTATGTAGTGTCGTAAATTGTCACTTTTTGTTTGAATTTTTCCGACAAATCACCTGTGTTTAGTGTTCAAATTTTTTTTTATCACAAAAGCATGTGACACATTTGTAATTCAGATTGCTGCAAGAATCTTGTTTTCAAATTAACTTTCTGACATGTTTTTGCACATTGCAGTTCACTTCGGTGCTTTGAACTGCAAAAAATGAGTTGCGAAAGTTAATACTGACAATAAACTACTCGTAACTCTGTAAACACTTGAAGATCCAATGTCATGGGCATAATCATATTTTGTCTGTAAATCTCTAACCGTGGGGACATCAACTCCGGATTAACTCTAATCCAAGGTTGCGGATTTCTGCATGTGCACCACGAACGGTTCACAAAATGAAGTCAACAAAAGCCGTTTCCCGTTCGTAACTTACAAGATCAACTCGCGACGTTTCGGTCCCATGGACGTGGACCTTTATCCACGAAACGTCGATAAAGTTTTTTGGTCCGTGGGACCGAAACGTCGCGAGTTGATCTTGTAAGTTACGAACGGGAAACGGCTTTTGTTGACTTCATTTTGTGAACCGTTCGTGGTGCACATGCAGAAATCCGCAACCTTGGATTAGAGTTAATCTGGAGTTGATGTCCCCACAGTAAATGTTCGTGCTGTCTCATTCACTCGATTATTTTTAACTGGGACAAATTGTTAATTAAATGTCGTTTTGAAACACAATTTGCAGACTTCTTGAAAAAAAAAGTTGCATTTAAAAACCATTCCATGGAAAATCCAGTATCAAAAACTAATCAACGTTCGAACCGAGGGGTTTGAAAGCTCTGACAAAGCCACCCTCTACAAAAAAAAGCCATGCGTGGCTTACGCTACCACTTTCTTTATTTCCAGTCTCAGTTTTGTGAATTATCCGGTGGACTTGATTTGAGCACTGGTCAGAGAGAATACTTTGCACGAAATAATTCATAGTGTTTTGATGATAAAATTCCGTGGCTCAGTTGCTGCATGTTCAAGGAAAATGCGGGCCCATTCCATACAATTTACCCTCATTTTCATGCTAGTTTGAACAATTGTGTGGCCAGACAAGACAGCCATGGCTCATGCAGAAGAAAAACTTTGACCATGATCAGTGATTTGCCATATGTCATTTGGTATTTACTTAAAACTGGGGTGTCTGCAGGCCTGAAATCCTGAAATTGTTAGGGAATTTTGCCATTCTGAAAAAAATAGGGGGAAAGTCAGGAAATTTGTGAAGTTCTCTGCAGTCAGGAAATTGTTTGGAAATTAAAGTCTGTTGCTTTACAACAGGCCTTGACTGGATTTCTTCTTTGTACTGTTTCAAGTGTGCAAGGTTCGGCAACACTTGTGGCATATCAAAGAAAGCGCATGTTGTGGGCCTTGTTTTTCCAGGTTCTTTTCAAACATTATTTTATTCTGGCTATAAAATATACATGCTGAGAGATGGAAGGCAATGAGTAGGCACCTAAAATGTTTGGAATTTCCATCTGGAAAACCTGGAAGTCAGGAAAAATGGTCTCTGTCCGGCTGCATATACTCCAAAAACAAACCAAAGGCGTTTTTTTCCGAAAATTTACGTTACCAAACAAGTTGGTCGAAATCACTCGCGTTTTATTTGCGACGGTTTCAACCGCTTTGCGTTTTATTTAGACTTTTTCGTAACTAGACAGGTTGGGCGGAAAAGCTTTTCAAACGCGATTCCAACCCGGTTCTGCGTTAACCAATCACCGTGTCGTCTGAAAATTGGCTCCGCCCAACCGGGTTGAAATCTGTTTGGCGCAAATAAAACATGCCATAACCCAGTTCTGAACAGTGACGTTTCGGTGACGTGTGGCTGACGTTGATTC
>JASGXE010005317.1:0-22989 GCA_030068105.1 Sinentomon sp. SZTP_YWyxl
TGACAATCCAAGGTTGATGTCAGAGGTTGGCACTTGATGGTGATGTCACAACGTTCAACTCCATCCCCTCACCCAGCCATTTCTCCATTCCCATGCGCGGTAGGCAAAAGGTCGCTCACCCAGATTATCGCGTTGGACCGCGAGGTTCAAAACGTCAGTAGGGCGTGGTGCGTCTAGGTATGGACACTAAGTGTTTTGCGTATATTCATGTTTGGAATCTTCTTCACTCGCAATTCCCTTGCTTTGTCATGTTTACACTGGATGATTGGTATGTTTTGCATTCGTCATTCTCGTTAAAAATGTTTGTAGATTAATTTATGGTTGTAGGAGAATATAGTTCACTGGATCTCGTTCTGAGAGTTAAGAAACAGAGTTTCACTTCACACTTTGCATGCACTTTTGACTGATTGGCATGGTGGACCCTTAGCGTGACAAAAGCCCAGTTTACACTTGGAGTGATGTGAGAGTGATTTCCCTGTACACGATGCTTTTCTATTCCTACAGAACGAAAAAACTTCCAAGCCAGAGGCTTTTTTAAATAAAGCACATAGTGGCAAGGAACTCAGTCCGAATAGCTAGCGTGAAAAAGTGAAAACTAAGTAAATGCCATTTATCACCTTTTCAGAATTCGAAGTTGTATTACCGGCAATGGAACTCTTCTTAGCTGGATTTGAACCCACAGCTGCGACAATCAAATGGGTGATAGCTTGCCTGGCACAAAACCAGAAGTGGCAGCGTGCCGTTCAAGAGCAAATAGATGAAGTCATCGGAAAGGAGAGGGAGCCATCGTTAGACGACAGAAAATGGTTAGTTGTTTCATTTCTCTGTGTCGCTTTTGCTGGAAGCGCTGAACACGCGTCCATTTTTTACGAATTATGTCTCAAGATTCCGCCGAATCTGGTCCCAGACGAGGCTCAACTTTAATGTTAAAATAGAGGTTAGACTGATCTAGGGTTAAGTTTCTTTTGAAGGATTTCTACAGTGTGGATTTTCGGAAAAGGGCAAGGAGATATTTGACACGACAGGGTCACTGACGGATTCTTTCAACAACGGGATTTTCTTCGGATGGGTTTTGGGAAGAGAAATGAAGCACTGGGCATGGCGTCTGGATTCTTAAAGCATCCGTGTCTCTTCAGGATTGGGTTTGAGGAAGAGGGAGAAAAATAAATGACAGTGCCACACAGGGGCGTACTGGGGCTGGAATTTGTACCGGGCAAGCCAGCGAAGGGGCCCTTGAATTATGCCGCGCAGCGGCCCAAATCTCAGGGGGTCCGGGGGGCGGGAGTCACCCGGCGAGGATCCAAGGGGCGGAGCCCCTGGTGGTGGGTTTGGGGGGCGAAGCCCCCCAGAAGCTCACGACATATGCCAAAATTTGCTTCCTGAAAACTGCTATCGGAGCATTTTGGAGGTAAGTCTGCCGAATCAGGTCTGCCCTTTACGAATACTGGAAGGTTTGAGTTGAATGACTGGCTATGGTAACTGGAGTTCGGAGATGATTTGAGATTGGGGAGAAACGCGGAAGGGACTGGAGATGCAGCTGCAGCAGTGCATGGGCGCAAATCACGGGGGTTGGGTGGGTTCGATACTCCCCATCAAGAATGGGATCTGTGCAATTCTGTGGGGGTTTGGGCTCTCGGGTCGACCGACAGAAGGCCACTGGCTTGGCCAAAATGGTGCCAAAAATTGCCTAAATCAAGCTCAGAATGCATGCTGAAATTTCAAAGTTCTCATACCTCTGGGGCACTCCGTCTTCTACACCCCCTTCTGGGGGTCTGCCCCTTTGACCCCCACGTAACTCTACGGTAACCATCATTTCAAGGCCTATTTGGGGCCCCAAACTGTCACAGAAACATCAATTTTTGAGGCCAAAATGAAGACTCAAATTTTAGTTTCTCCAGCTTCTGGGGGATTCCGTTCTCCAGACACCCTGCCAAAAACTTTGCCCCTTAGGAAACCCGATGGAGAGCCCGAAGCCCAAAATGTAAGGCTCATATGGAGCCTAAAATGTCAACGAAACCTGAATTTTGAGGCCCAACGAACACTGGATTTCAACCGCCTGCGAGCGGCTCTGCCCCTTTGAACTCCGCAGGGGCTCTGCCCCAGACCCCGTTGCGCCTGCGGTCGGCATCATATGGTAAAACGCTTGGCCCTCAGGCATGGCTGAAAATGGGCCCCTGTATTACCAAAACAGGGCCCCAGGGAGATGCTTGAACGTGCCTAGCATGTCGGAAATGCCGTTCAGTCTATCACCGTGCGGAAAATTGAAATGATTCAAACGATTGTTTTGTGGCAGAGAAAATAGTTTTATCTTCGCAGGGTGGTCACTGAAAACCGGACAGCCGGACAGGACTGCCGGACAGGAACGCCGGAACGCCGGTCCGACGGTCCTTTCTGCCTGTCCGGCAGTCCTGTCCGGCTGTCCGGCTGTCCGGTTTTCAGGGACCACCTCTTCGCAGGGCCCGAGAGTAAAATTGTCAAGGGGCCCACCGGGCATTTGCCCGGTTGCCCGCCGGCCCAGTACGCTCCTGGACTGCCACAGAATCCTTGAAGAACTTGATTTTGGGTTGGCAAACATTGGTCACAACAATTGCATCAAAATCTGCGGTCGCGTGGATCTCCCTTCCCTGTTGCCTCATAATGACAATCTAACTGAGACTCTGTGGAGACACAATGATGTGCCAAGGTACAATGGCCGAAGCATTATCACTCTTAAAGCCCAATGGAGTAAAGCAGGCGGAACAGTGTGTCCTTCCCAGGTACTCGACCGTGAATATGGGGATGGATGTGTTCCTTCGCCACATATCCGGAACCATTGAGCATTTTTAACTTGGCATGAGAGTGGGGGGTTTAAAGTCAAACATGGATAGAGAAGATATTAGTTTTGTTTCTGTTCGCTTCCCTGTTCTGTGAGCCTGCAGAAAATATGTCTAACAGTTCAACAGTCAACATTTGCGCAACCACCCATCTGTGTGACACCTACACAGCGCAAGTTCGTTTCTGGGTTGTGCGATTGCGGGATGACCCGAGTTTGATTTGAAAATTTGTAATGAAAATAAACTGTTTTGTTAACTGGACTGCATCTGGCTTCGACAGAGATTGGATTTTGCATCCACATTGTGATGCCCAACATTCTCTGTTCTTGACGCGTTTCTCAAAATACCTAAAAATTAATCAGCAAAAAGTGATCTGCAAAAAACTACTCCAGGCAGCTAAGGTTTGCATGACCCAAGTTTTTCGTCCGTGACTTTATTAATGTCATGTTAAATGGAATTTATATGGAACCGCAAAATATCTTGCAGATTGATAGTTTTGTCGTGGGCAAGCAGCAATCCTCTGTCGCCGAATTGCGGCGGCCGAATATTGTCTTTTTCAGAAAGGCGAACATTATGCTGATCTCGATTCGGCACTACATGCGCTATTTCGATTCCGGCGACTCCTCATTCACCTGTTTTATTTACTTTTCAGTTTGCCTCTAGTTTGCGCTGTCATTTCCGAGACGCAGAGGACCGTTGCCACATCAACACTGACCATTGACCACATTGCGCTTGACGACATGAAGATCGGGGGTTACGACGTGCCAAAGGTAACACTGTATTTATAGTAAACATATTGTTTTTATTCGATCATAGAGCGTCTTTGCCTGCCTTGATAGGGGAAAGAAAATTATTGTGGAAAATTGTCTAAATCCGCCATTTCCCATTTCCATGAACCGGACTTCTCTAAATGTTTGGTATCTCTTCCCGAGCGTCTGCCTTCACAAACATTGTATTCCACGGAAACATTATACGTATTGATATGGAGACGAAAAACGCCACCATCTTTGTTTCCGTTGTGAATTCGCCAATCGCAGCTCGTTTTTCATTTGCTCTTTTTTGGTTCAGTCAATTTCAATGTAACTTACGAACCTCCTAAGTTTATTCACATATTCACCTTATATGTTTTTTATAGTCTAGAGGTGCGCGATTTTTCCTTCATCCTTTTCCTAAGAACGAGTTTAGGCGCAAGGTGTCTTACGAAGACTGTTGATGAAGAAGTTCACATCCAATGCATAAAGTGCCTGCAGTTTTTAGATGTTATGTTTCTTTCTACTCGCCATTAAGCTTTTCTTACAATCTCCGAATGTCTTGTCCCTCCTATACGTCTCCTTGTTGGTCCCATTATCTCCATTTCCTCACCAGTATTCATAATCTCCAATGTATGTGTGGCTTAAAATGTTTGTGCGTACTTGTGCGTTGCGTGTGCTTGTTCACGTAAGTGCCAAAACGCAAATCACGCGAAAACACGTAAAATGTACGCCGCTTAAATGCAAAAACCAGCCCGACTTAATTTTTCCTCAAAATGGCACATTCGATCAAATGAATAACAAATTAATGTCACATTCCATTCAAATGAATAACAAAGTAATGTCGTATTCCATTTGGTTTGAATTAGTGAAAATTTGGCGTTCAGTTTTGTTCAAAAACGAGACATTGGATCATGTTTTACGTGTACTCACCACCACTGAAAAAAAAGACTGTGTCATCTGAGTTGGCCCCAAAGTTATTTTGACACTCTGCTACTTAAAATGTGTCGAAACATTCGCGGATCAGCCGTCGAAATTCTGTTTGTGTCGCTTGACACATGCAAACATTTCGAATTATCTGCCACTGAGGGTCGTGATTTTTCATTATTCAGACATGTTGCCGTACGTAATATGACACGCATTCGTGGCTAAATATTCTTGTAACTTTTTACACCAGATGGAAGCACATGTTTTTTAATTTTTCCACAATTTTGCTGGAATAAAATAAGAAGCTTTCATGCAATTTCAAACGAATTCTTGGTCTTACCCATTCATTTTTGACCGCTCACAATAATTTTGTCACAAAAACAATGTCGATGAAAATACGGAAGTGCACTGACATATGTTGCAAGTCCAATGTAAGAAGGAAAAATCCTGATGTGATGGATTTCAGACGCAATTTCCCAGGCATCGTTATTTTTTGTCAGCCATCCGATGCAAGTGCGCAAGTCTTTGGACTTGCGACTGGCGTTGGTAATTTTCGGGCTTATTTCTGGGATTAAGCCTAACTGTCACTTGACACAGTTATTTTTTTGCTGTGTACAAGCTGTGTCCAGACATTCTCTGTCTCTTGCCGACATTTGCACAATAACGCTTTCAAGGTTGGAATGTTATTCAGGCCCTTTCAGGGAAAATTTCCTATATTTTAGGGCACCTACGTGTTTGGAGACATCAAGTCAGTCCACAATGATCCGACCCAATGGAAATCACCAGGAGATAATTTTGACCCTGGAAATTTCTTGGACGAGGAAGGAAATTACAGCGTTCCTAAGGCTGGATTTCTTCCATTCTCTATTGGTGAGTTTTGACTGTGGCAGATAAAAGTTAATGATAGAGAACAATGATTGATGGACTGACGTCTTCTAATGGACTTCAGGTTTCTTCTGGGTTCATCAATAAGTCATAATCCGATTTCTCCTTCAGCATTCGCCTCATCTTTTACTCTGAGGATGTTTTTTACTCATACCAACCATGGTCTTCGTAAGAGATGCAGTCCGACATTCACCTCGAGAACTCCTGATAGACGCTGGAGTAGATCAGCAGTTGAAAGGTCTTGGGACGCGAGAATTATATAAAGTTTCGTGCATCGGCCAAAAATCCATGGCGAGCTCGACGTAAGCTTCCCCAATTATCAAATCGAAAAAAACGCAAGAAACGAAGAAAAATACTCCGTGATTGGTCAGTTTACGTTGGTATAAAAAGAATCACGCTTTTATGGCAATGATATTGCGGACACAGGTTGATAAACCCAATAGTTGAACCGATCCGTTTTCTTTTTCTTATAGGAAAACGAAGCTGTGTCGGAGAGACCATTGCAAAGCAGTTACTTTTCCTCTTCGTCACAAGACTTTTTCAACGATTTAACATCACCATCCCAGAGGGAATAATGGAGCACGAAACCGTTGGAGCTTCAAACGGTCCGAAGCCCTTCAGAATACTCGTAGAAGAAAGGTGGTAGACCAGGACAATGTTGAACACGTGGAGGTTGCTGTCAAGCTCCCCCTCTGACCTCTCGCGATGCTCCGCTTCCGGATCATCCATATCCTGGTCAACAATTAGAGCGAGGGGTTGTTGATTTTCTACCATGTTCCACGAAGTTTTGTTTTTTTCTCAGTTCCGGTTCATCGCTGCCACCAAATCCAACGTGTAGTCGAGGGTTACTGGCGTTGCTAATTAAAACATCGGAACAGGTTCAGTTCCATTGTCAAAATGAGTGCTTGGCTAAGGACAAGACGTCAGCTCGCAGCTGTCGGAAGCAAGTGAATCTTGCAGCAACACTAAAACAACAATAACTCTCATGTCTGTAGTTGGCGATCGGCTCATGCGTTCACACGAGATCTGCACCTTAAATTTGGTCACCCTTCTTGCCTCATCTTTCGCGATTGGGGCAATAACTCAGTTGGAAAGCAATGCAAGCATTAGTGAAGAAACAACAAAACACAGAACTTCAGTAACTCTGCAAGTCCTTGGGTGGTGTATTCCACTCCCTAAAGGGTTTCGGGAAAAAACTGATAGCGAGAGTTCAGGTTCACAGTATAGGAACCGAATTTTTTTTGCATGCGAGCGGCTATTATTGTTGCCTTGAACCTGGAAGAGGAACAAGCAGAGAACTCTTGAGGATCTTTTTCAGGGTGCAAAGGCGTCGATACGACCTTTTTTGAAGCTGGGGTCGGAGCCTCAGTAACTGAGCATCACTGTAACACAAAGTGTGCAGCTATAATCTTTCATGGCAAAACGTGCAGCACTTCTCTGTCTTTTTCAAGAGCGCCAATGCGAGTTAATACAGGAAAGGAATACCAGGAACAGCCCCCATATTCAAAACTACTTTGGCCTCATTGATAACTGCATATGTGTGTTCCCATAAAGTTCAGAAAGTTGGACAACACCAAGGTAGTTGAAGCTGGACACCTTGGGGATGGGCTTCCTCAACCAATGAGTATGGGATCCCTATCTTAGCACTGTGATGTTTTTGGAAAAATTCAGCGCAGAGCGGCGGGCTAATGGTTGTCGGGACTGCAGGGACAGTGTTTCTGCTATGGGTTGAGAAATTGGGTTGAGTTTCACTTGCCGAAGGCAGGAACGTTCAGCGACTCCTATGCATTTTCCAGGTTCTGATTAATTCTAGAGGTTGAGGTCAGTGCATGCTACGCATAAAATTGCCTGCCCTCTTTCCTACAATGACCATCAGTGCAAGGTTCAAGACTTCATAAGTCGAGAGAGATGTTGGGAAATCTTACTTCAACAGAACTCCCTAATAGTGGAAGAAGCTATGTCACTCTTTTTTGAACCCCCATTAAATGTCGAAATTCTCCGAAGCAAATTCGTTTCCTGCAACCTATGACTCAGATCTGGCCACTCTGATTAAAGCCAATGCACATTTCGTTTACTTGCACGTGAAATTGTTATGTATTTGGTTTTACCTGCGCATGTGAAATTGTTATCTGCCTTTGGTTTTACCTATGTGAAATTGACATATGTCTCTTGTTTTACCTGCGCATATGAAATTGTTATCTATTTTTGGTTTGACCTGTGAATGTGAAATTGTTGTCTGTCTTTGGTTTTAACTGCGCTTGTCAAAATTCTTATCTGTTAGTCAACCCGCAATTTTAAGTCTCACGTGCGTACTTTTTATTGTTATTGTCCGTCGATATTGTTTTTTTGTCTGATGAATTGGCGTGGATTTCTTTGCATTGATGCATGTGTCATTGAATGTATGATATTGGGCAACATAAAATTACAGAAATTTTGATTGAATGACAAAAATATACAGTTTAAATAAAAATTAACACTTCAGATGTCCACCAGGTTCGATCGTAAGGTTTCAACCAGATTTTTTTGCTCCGCATTCATACGCAGGCAGCGCATTCGAGGCTTAACGTGAAGCGAAATGTTTGTTTGAATGCGGCAAGGTCAGCGGTAGATAGCAACCTGTTGACCGCTTCTCGTGCCGGCGTTTGACCCGAAGGCGAAGGCTGGCCGCCTTGTTCAGAATTACTGAATAATCGCGCCCGTCGACAATGCGTTCGTTGCCTCGTTTGCCAGGTCGCATACACGGTGCTCCGACTGCTTGCTTACGTGGTTGAACGTGTTTTTGGCTCAGGTTTTTGTCAAGGACAAAATCACACTGGTTTCAGGAAAGCCACACCCAGCTGAAGGTCAACTCATTGGAGAAAAGTGCGTGCAGACACCAAGAGGAAGTGTTCCCGAGAGTGCACCACCAGATAACAGCCAATGATTGTTCCCTTCAACATGATAGCCACCAGCCCACTTCAGTGTCCTCGCCCGCAACTACCTCAATGAGCAACTTCCAGAAAGGTGGTTTGGACGTGGAGGGCCTAAGTCGTGGCCTCCGAGGTCACCAGACCTGTCTCCATATGGGGACACCTGAAATCCAACGTGTAGGATACCAAGGTTCGGCCAAACAATTTAGGAGAACTACGACCGGCCATTTTGAGGGTCTCTAATAGCCATCACACCTGCCATGATCAGCAATGTATTGCAAGAATTGGACCATCGTGTCCACGATTGTGTCACTGCAGATGGAGCATATTTTGAGCCTCTGAAACACTGAATCGTGCAGGACGATTATTCCATCATGTAATGTGGTGCACCCAGTATCTTATTGCAGTGACTGGCTGATTGCCGAACTCATATCAGATTTTCGTCCGAGTTTTATTCCGCACTAGCAGTTTTTTAAGCCGAAAACAATTTCATAAATGACCGGTAAATTCCTATTCGTTCTGTATTCTCTTAGGCATGTGGTTGCCTGGCCTAAGCCATCTAAAAATTTCATTCGTGCACACTTTCCAACGTTTATTCTCATTTACCACTCATCGCACCAATTTTGAATTGTGACTCGGCCGGACTGCAATGTATCCCGCGAATCAGGACCAAGATAAGAACAGTGAAGAACTTGATGTTCGTTGAAAAGCCTATAGCAACAAAACGCAATCCATTCCAAACGTCATCAATTCCAAAAGCAATGGTCCCAGCGCACTTCCTTGTGTTACTCCTGACGACAGAACCAGAAGTTCATCAGATAAGCACGCTACCAGAGAATATAGGTAAAGAATAAATAAAGAATAAATAAATAGATGGGAATCTGTGGGTGCCACATAGGGAGAAGACTCCCCATAATTGGGCAACCAGCGTACTAGTTGACCTTTTTACTCCGTCTTAATTTTTGTACACTTCAACGCAATGAGTTTTGCCAGGGCTGTCGTAGATTTGATATTTTCCTGCGGCCTTCTCTTTTTGAAAGCGGATTAACAGGTCAAACATTGTTTGTTTGTTTGGTCAGCCATACGTATATCCGAAAAGCACTCGCTGTAACATGCTTTCAAAAAAAGAAGGCCGCCGGAAAATATAATTTCTGCAATTGACCTGGCAAAACTCATTGCGTTAGAGTGTACATTGTGTAAAATTTGACCAATTTTGACTATGGATTATGTCCACGATTTGTAAACGTGTTAACTAATCATTACTGTGTCATTTTTAACCAGTGCCAACTCAATTTGCCTGGTTTGCACAATTACAATTACAATACAATCTAGAACCTTAAACAGGGAAGTAGAATTACCTCCTTGAAAATTCAGCTGTCTGCTTCAGGCAGCTATGCCTGCACCCTCTCCTGTGTCTGACCGTGCTAATCAATTCCATGAACTTCATCGGGAATCTGGCCCTCCTATCATACCAGGCTTAACGAGCAAGTCGTGCTGTTGTTCGAAAAATATGAATGCTGCAATCAAAGAAAGTTCTAAAAATCAAAAAAGTTGAAAAAATGTTCAAAACGTTTGATCAATCAATCAGCCAGATGGCCAGAACAGAGTGTACGGAGCCATTCTAAATACCCGGGCCATAGGAGATTCTTGTCAGACTTTTGAAGCACGGGGCAATGCAATTCCCCATCTCGTAAACGCCGTAAAATGCATTCTTTCGTGTTATGTGTTTTGCGGTGATCCGAGATGGGGAATATCATTACCCCTTGCTTCAAAAGTCTGAAAAAATCTCCTCTGGCCCGGGTACTCAGAATGGCTCCGCATAGCTCGACTGTGGCTGAACTCGTGAAGACCCGCCGTCTCCCGTTCCCGGATGCGTATTTTATTAATCTAAACGAATGGAGAGATATCCCGATTTGGCGGTTCACCTAACCTGCCCTAACCTAGACTAACCGACCTATACTGGCCTCACCGAACCCATTTTCTATGTTCAGAGTGTTTTCCAGCATTTTTGTGGCTCGGGACTTTACATACGCTTAGATAGAAAAGAACCCGATTCGTATGTGTACTGTGGATTAATCAATTATCACTGAAAAAAAGACAGTGTCATCTGAGTTGGCCCCAAAGTTATTTTGACACTCCGCTACTTTCAATGTGTCGAAAGATTCGCGGATAAAGCGTCGAAATTCTGTTTGTGTCGGTTGACACATGCAAACATTTCAATTTATGTACCTATGAGGGTCATGATTTTTCATTATTCAGACATGATGCCGTATCTAATTTGACACGCATTCGTGGCTAAATATTCTTGTAACTTTTTACACCAGATGGAAGCACATGTTTTTTTTTAATTTCTTTCCACAATTTTGCGTGAATAAAATAAGAAGCTTTCATGCAATTTCAAACGAATTCTTGGTCTTACCCATTCATTTTTGACCGCTCACAATAATTTTGTCACAAAAACAATGTCGACGAAAATACGGAAGTGCACTGGCATATGTTGCAAGTCCAGTGAAAGAAGGAAAATTCCTGATGTGATGGGTTTCAGACACAATTTCCCAGGCATGGTGATTTTTTGTCAGCCATCCGATATAAGTGAGCAAGTCTTTGGTCTAGCATCTGGCGTTGGTAATTTTTCGGGCTTATTTGTGGGATTAGCGCTTAACCTGATGGGAACAGCAGATTGAAATCGAAAAATATTGAAAAAAAGAAACTCTCTGAAGTCTGACACCGCTGAGACAATTATTTGACACAACACAGGAACCCATGTCAGTTGTTATTTCATGTTAAGTGAGTTGGGAAAACTGTTCTGATCGAGTTGCGAAGGGAAATCGAAATGTGTCGAAAAAGTTGTCCAAGTGTCTCACTGGTGGGACAAAATTTTTGACACACTTTCCCGACTCTTACATGTCAAGTGAGTTGGAAAAGTGTGTCACTGGTGGGACAAAAATAGTTGATATTACATGTCACCTGACACAGTTATTTTTTTCCGGAAGCGTATATACGCTTCCCGGATGTCAGTTAACAAACCCTGCTGCGACGTTAGATGACGGGCTGGGCCCCCCAGCGAGCATTGTTTTTCCGAGAGGGGACAAGGATAGGTCAGGTTCAGATAGCTTTAGTAAGGAAAAATATTTTTTCTTGCGAGTAAGAGGGCCCCAATCGAGCATTCTTGCACAAAACGCTCCCTGCCAAAAAAGTCGCGGCAGAGTTTGTAAAAACGCTTCCCGGATCGTTGCAAAAATCTGCGGCGGAGGCCAGACATGGACCTGGCCCAACCTAACCTAACCCAACATAACCTAACCTAACCTGACCTACCCCATCCTTACATGTCCTAGCATATTTTCTTTGTTTGGGGCGTTTATCCCACTTTTTGCGGAGCCGGGACCTTTTCATGTCAAGTGCGCTTCCGACAACACTGCGGCAACGGGAAAAGTTCGAAATTGAGTTCCATTAATTAAAACAAATCTTTATGCATTAGCAAGGCGGCCAGCAAAAATGGTCACATGGAAGTTTCGGCGGCTTCGGCGTTGGGTTTCGGCGGCTTCGGCGGCTTTGGCGTTTGGGTTTCGGCGGTTTCGGCGGTTTCGGCGGCTTCGGCGGCTTCGGCAGTTTCGGCGGCTTCGGCGGCTTCGGCGGCTTCGGTGGTAGGTTCCTACGGAACTGTTACCGAGGCCACTGCCCTGGTCACCTTGTTCGACAATTCCAAATCCCAGTGAAGTGAGCACAGAAATGTGATTTCAAGGCAGCGGAAAAGCTTCTATTTTCGCAAACAAAACGACAATGTATATACTCGTGCTGGGTGATTCAATAGTGAAGCGCATGCCTTTGTACCCAAATTGCGACCGTGTCTCCGTTATATCCCTATCGGGATTCCTAATTATCCAAATGTCGGAAACTCATCATCTCAACAGCACCTGTGCTGCCAAAATTGCCTGTGCAGTGTTCTTGTTTGAGACTTTCCTCGCCAGACGGATATCTCAAAGGAACGGGAACGTCAGGAACTGCTTTCTGTGTCCCCCTGTTTCAGGTTTCCACCGCATGACCGGCAACCGGCCAAACCTGTCTGATTCAAGTTGCGATAGAGTCGATAAAAGAGTATGATGAGCCCCGACAACAGAAATAGAATCAAACCAATGCAGCTAGGAGGCACACAAAGAAGATGATTTGATTTCTGAAACAAGAATAACGACAATAATAACAATGTCGTGGGCGACGGATGCATAAACATTTGTGTATTTTTTACCATAGGAATGCCCGTATTAAAATCATCGCGCAGAAAAGTGTATTCTTTCATCCGGGATTTCGCCCATCTTCAAGGCAATGAATGTATTCAAAGATTCCTTGATTTTTTTACTTTTGGCGGGAGATGATTATACCTACACTCTAAACACGAAGTTCAGCTTGGAACACCATATTTTAACATGGGCTTAGATGGGAGGTATTGTTTTAGGAACACACGTTTTGTAAAACAAAGAAGAAAAAAAAACAAATCTGTGACGTATGTCACAGATTTGGAACACATTAGGTGTTTCGGAACCCCATAAGTGTTCCAAATGGAACACTTATAGTGTTCCAAAAACAAAACGTGTGTTCCTAAAACAACACCTCCCATCTAAGCCCATGTTAAAATATGGTGTTCCAAACTGAACATCGTGTTTAGAGTGTATACAGATGGAATATTTTAATACTTTGTCACTGAACATATAACGTGACATAAAAGTGGAGGGCCTACGCAGGCCGAACACGGTAACAGCACAAGCAACTAGCAAAGGCACCTGCTGCAGGCCAACTCGCGCATCGGACTGATCGATGCGGTCAATTCGTTGTCACGTGCTCGTCAAGGTTAAAGCACAAAATTTTCAAGGGTGCACGACTGTATACTGCATGATTGAGTTGGTTGGGCTGTGGTCTTCTTCGCGACCAGTTTTACAGTGCACCAGCTGGGTGTAGCTTTTCGTGCCTTGTCTTGTTCAATTGTTGCAACTAAGGCGATTGTGTGCAAGCGTGTTAGCCCCAGCGGGGATCCAAGGGGCAGAGCACCCTGGCAGGCGGTGTGGGGGACGGAGTCTCACAGAAGCTGTAGAAATTTTGAAATTCGAGTGTTCATTTGGGGTCCAAAATCGATGTTTCTTCATGCGTCTTGACGTTGCGTGCTTGTTATCGACAAAGCACGTTATTAGCGCGATCACAGGCGGAGACACCGATTTCTACTTTCGTGTGGTGTCATGTTTTTGGCAGGATTCGCCTATTATAGGCGCCAAAACATGACTGCCAAAACATGACTCATGAGCAGAACCGGTTATCTGGTTTTCAATTTCTCTTGAACGGGTTGACAGGATTCGCATACTCCGGATGGAACTGGTTGAAACCACCAATGTCTCATGTTCTGCTTGGACTCGTCAGTGTTTTGTTTGTGATTTCACGAGATACAGGGCACGTCAAAATGTTGGACCATTAATGCCTGAAAGTGAGTTTCAAATGCGAAGAGACGCAGAGAACGGGAAGCCTTCTTCCATGTCCTTTTTGAACTTCTGCAGTAACCACTTTTCCCCTTCGTGGGAAGGACAAAAGCTTCTCAACCATGTTGAGCTTTCAAAATTGAAGATATAAAAACAAATTTGGACTACTTTGATACACAGATAAGGCATCCAGAACATAAGTTATGGCAGCATAACTCATTGTTGGCCTTTATGGTCTCACGGTGACTGGTCAGTATCCCTATACAGCAGCGCAAGATCTGATATGTTCATATTTCATTAACTTTTTTGTTTTCCAGAATAATTTTCAAAATTGTTTATTTTTGCTTAATATCAAGTTATTTTAATGCCTATTTTGCCCTCACTTTCCAGATTGACTTTCGTTTTAAACATTTTTCAGGAAAACACTATTTCCTTTTTCAGTTCGATGACGTTTTGTTATTGCATGCTTAAAAAACGTTAGTCCTATTAATAAGAGTAATAGGTAGCTGTTAAGAGAACTTATCGTAGAGTAACAATAGTGCTCTATCGGTTGAAAATCGTGTGTTCGTTTGAGCTGCTGAGCTCAGTAGTGCTGTTTAAAAGCTATTAGTGAAAAGTGGAGTTATGTGACGTTGTTGCTAAGCCAATAAATTGGTCTGTTTTGTTACACGATTTCTGGGTTTTGTGGTAACGCAAGGCAATGTGGCCCACCTTGCCGAGTCACCAGCCTCATGGTTGTCAACTCAGGATGGCAATGATGATGATAATGTTGATATTTGCTGAAATTGAAACTGGTCCAGCATAAGGTCATATTGGTAAGAATATGGCAACACCGCAGACGATTTTCAGGATGTTTTTGGTAAAACATGTTTTGTGAGTTCCATGAGCATGCATACTCCGATTTCAGTTGCCAATTTTGGACTTTGGCAGTCCAAGTTAGCCGCTATTGCGTTTCAAAGAGTCAACATATTGGATGTTTGTGGCCTGGGACTCAGGTAAAAAAGGAAGGAGGACAAGGGACGAGGAGGTATTTGCGAGCCTTGAAAATGGTGCTTCTGAGGAGGGCAGTTTTCTCAACTCCTGCAAACGAAACGGCGACAATCGACGACCGATTGTGCTCAGTAATTTAGAGGCATTTTTCTTGAGATAGATTCACTTTGAAGATGATGCGTTCTTGCAGATCATCTTTTGTGGGGTTTTCAGCTGCTTCTCACTGCTGGCGATTCACACGCAATGAGTTTCGGTGTTGAACCTGCGAAGATTTGCTATCTGCCTTAAACCGGCTA
Source organism: Sinentomon sp. SZTP_YWyxl (assembly GCA_030068105.1). NCBI lineage: Eukaryota > Metazoa > Arthropoda > Protura > Sinentomata > Sinentomidae > Sinentomon > Sinentomon sp. SZTP_YWyxl. The sequence goes on from JASGXE010005317.1 coordinate 15,029, forward strand.
AATCTGCCGTAGGCGATCCCTGCCATCATGCCGCCACCGGCGGCGCACCTCACCACTGACCTCACACATTGAGTTTTTTCTCTTCGTTCTCACTGAATTGATTATATTGTTTGTTGGTGCACCTTCATCATTCTATTTAGCTTTAAATGCTTTGACAAGGCCATAACCGGTATCATGCATGATCTGTCACCAGTTCAATTGTGACAGTATTTGACAAAAAACAACTCACGTTCTCCACGGATATGGAATTTGTTCTGGTTCTTGTTCCGATTGTTTCGCTTGCTGTCACCGTCGGACTATGTTACTACAGGTCCAGGAAACAAATGAACTTGCCACCAGGTAAATAATCCATGGAATATGCCACAATTTATGAAAAGCATCAAATTTTACTAGACAGCCAATTTACATTTTCAACGATCGTTCGCATATCGCAGTGTGATTTGTGGTAAATTAATCGGGGGTGCAGATTTATTCTGTTCGACAGGTTTTCATGCGATTAAGGCAATCATCAATTGTGAACAGCGAGGTTTATCATATACCAGGGAACAGAGGGGAAGAGATGGGAGGAAACGCGACCGTCGGCTGCATTATCGAAAGGAGGTGTGAAGGGAAAAGGATGGGAATCGGAATGTGGACGGGGCGACGAGAGATCATCGGAATGTGGACGGGGCCTAGTCATATAGCAATCACTTCAGACACCCAAGCATAGACACACACACACATACAAAACCAGGCAAGATCGAAACTTGGGCAATCATCCAACACTCATCTCCTCATGCTCATTCACAATCTCAAAAAAATATACAAAAGTGGAAAAAATCGTAATATTATGGAACATCCGAGCAGAAAGGGATACAGGTATGTAGGTAAATAGAAAAGAAAAAAAAAAACAAACAAAAGAAAAACAAAAAAAGAATAAAAGAAACAAAATGAAAGAAAAAGAAAAGGAAAGAGAAAAAGAAGCAGAAAAGGTAGATCTGAGATTTTGAAAGAAATGTCACAATTTAGATTTAGCCAAGACAACTGATTCAAGAGAACACTGGCAGGTACCCGGTATGAAAGAATAGGTGGGTACCCACGTCAAGTGCTCTTGGATGGTAGATAAAGCCAAAGTTTGAAGCACGATAAGGGATGAGAATATTTTACGTCGGAGAGAGGATTACGTGGGTGCCTACCCTATCCAGTGCACTACAATGAGGGAAAGGTTCGCCTTGCGTCAGTTGCGCGGCTAGAGCACCGTCCGGCAACTACCGGTTAACAAGCGCAGGGAGTCACGGAAGCACCAGAGGCGTTCGCCAGCAGTACGCACATGCACTCCCTCTTCACAGCTGCGTGATAAAGGTTTTGCACTGACCACGGTTACAACCCTCAAGAGGCTATTATCTTATTTCTGTTATTTGTTAGCCTCTAAAAATTCTGTAAGAAAGTCCGCTCGAACCATGCACGCATTTTAACACCTTTTCCTGACCTCTCCTTCGAAACTGTAGAAATTCGTCTGGAAATTTACGCACATGTGCAAGTTTGCATGGTTCCAAAATGTTGGAAGATTATATAAAAAAAGAAGTTTTCTTTTTCAGAATAATGGATTTAATAGATATGCATAAATTTTCTTCCAGTTTCAAATTTCCTGCAGTTTTTATGTTACAGGTATTCGAGTTCGGTAACAACAAGTGATCCAACCGAATATCATTGGCTTCGGAGAAAAATTTCTTTCAAAGAAGTTTTCTTTTTCAGAATACGAGATTTAGTATGCATAAATTTTTTGCCAGTTTCAAATTTCCTGCAGCTTTTATGTTACAGGTATTCGAGTTCGGTAACAACAAGAAATCCAACCAAATATCATTGGGTTCGGAGAAAAAATTAGAACAGCAACTGGTGCATTCTGTGCCTCTATCGAATCGTTGACAACTCTGAGGGGTGGTGAGATTTATTTTCATTGATTACGCGCTCATCTTTTTACGGTCGCCACGACCATCCATAGGTATAAGATGGAGCCACTAGCATTTAGGAAAGATATTGGGAAGTTTTCTTTTGTATTGCGAGCAATAGCAGTCTGGAATTTAATCCCAGCCTCTGTGCTGTCCCATCCTTAAAGAATACATCATTTCTAAGGCGCAGGCCTTCTCTTAGTCCTAAATAAGCTTTTTCCATCTCAATGGGAGGAGGAAAATGTTCATTCTTCGGATTTCAAGTCAGAGACGAATTATCTTTCCACATGACCCGGCAATTTAAGTCAAAGCAAAAAAGGTCGTTTTCTGACACATATCTCTTCACGCTCACGTTTTTGTAATTTGTCCGCATATTCCTTCGTTTGCACTTTTCTATTCCGATTATTGTCATTCTTATTGTATTGTCTGTTTTGTGCAAAAGTGTCAATGTGATTTACATGATAGTGATGGGCAACCCCACACAAAATACAGTTGATAATTAATTCATTCATTTATTCAACTTGTAAGCTGCCCCGTCCCATATTGTTTTTATAGATGTTGTTTTCTGTAATCTTTCAGGGCCACTTGGATTACCTTTTATCGGATATGCTTTATGGTACCCGACGAGAATGGTCTCACAACAACTAGTCACCAGTAAACTTCGGAAGAAATATGGCAAAATTTTTTCGTTCAGAATCGGGAAAACTCTTGTTGTCATTCTAAGTGATCACACTCTAATGAAGCAGGCATTCAGTCATTACCAATGGGGACGACATTGGGAACATCCATCCGATGTAATACCGTCTGGACATTTTGGTAAGTTTTTGTAATTGCAGAAAGATTTGTCGATTTTTCCAATCTCAGTGACCAAAGCTGTAAAAAGGCTCATTACAAACTGAATCACCTTTTGTGCCACCCTCGCTTACACGATTCCCTCTCATACCCGCAGGCGTCCAGAGCTCTTCCCAATGGTGCACGAAACGGGCATTTCAACAAGCCAGGAGACTGGTCAATGGTCAACTATGCGTCGTAAGACACTGAAAATAGCATATGAATAAAATTGATGACTCTAAAACAGAGGATTAACATTTCAAACTAACCTAATTGCGTTTATTAGATCACTCAGTACAGACACCTTTTTGCAGCAACGGGCAAACACCATTATGCACTTTATGATAGAAACGTCACTTAACTAACCGCCAAAATTAGATGAAAAGCTTTTCTAATGAGCGTTTTTAACACTACAAATGAACGAGATATGAACAATTGAATTGTGAACTAAGCAGGAACTGAGTGACAACAGAAACTGAGATGCAAGGAATATGCAGCAGCCAATGATATACCATTTTTACTGCAAGCACATGAAACTAATTTTGACATGATGAAATCACATTGTGACGTGGCGAACGGATGCACAAGGCTTACAGATTGGAAAATTTTATCGGAACGGCCGCATGAGAATCAATCCCAGAGTCTGAATGAAGAGAAGGTCAAAATCAGACTGGGGTTTTGAGAAAGTGCTTGGAGGAAAATAACATTGCACCGCAGCAGATGCGACAACCAACTTTACAGCCAATTGTAACTTGGCAGCATGCACAGTAAATTACATATCCTGCACAGAAAGGAGGACGTTGTGAATTTATTTTGGTCAGACAGACACCAAACCACAAATCGCTAAATCTCAAAATTAAAATGACCATAAAAGGCAATGTTGGAGCATTGTGCGAAAAGGCACTGTCTCCATTTGGTCAGCAATCAACAATACGGCATGCTGTATTTTTCAAAGAAGTTTAATAAAATTCTTCTTTAATACTTCTTGTTACTTCCATGGTATTTTTAAAAGACAGGAAATCCAAGTGTTCTAATCTGAGTAATTTCGGCCAAAGTGCAACCAGGAAAGTACTGCGTGTTGGTAATTAAAATGCAAGCTTCTATACAGTGGTCACTGTAAATCCTCATTTTTCCTCAGGAATTGCACTCTCAGAGGGAAAGCTAAATGAAGAACACCGTCGGTTTTTCCTACAAAAGGCGAACTACCACGGTGTCGGAACAAGGTCTTTCGACAAAGCCATAAACGAGCAGATTGACTTACTCATTCGGAAGCTGAGCGAGTGCGCCAAAACAAAGAGGACATTTCTGGTCTCCGAGTCAACGAATATTCTAATTTTCAATGCTGTTTGGGAAGTTTTTACCGGTAAGTCTAGAGATTTTACTTATTGCAACAAAAAGTCTCCGCACACAGAAGTTCATTATTAATTCGGGCGCCATTCAGAATCAATGCCAACATAGGCCGCAACACATCACGATACTCGTACGAGGCGTTAAGTTGCAATAAGCCTTGTAGAAATTAGTGGCCCCTGTATTAACCATGATTTTTTGACATTTCTCATAAGTTGAAGACTTTTTGTAGACTCCGTAGAATACGAGATATGTTGAACTCATTTTGCAGTGGAGAAATTTTTGTCCCAATCGCTAACTTCTTCGATAACATGAGAGAGGTAATATCGTGTAAAGCAAAATAAAGCAAAATCGCGTTGCATTTGCTTAACTTTTTCTTGATCAGTTATCACATTGAATTTCAGGCAGATCCGCACCAAGCTTGAGCGTTAAAGTAAAATCTCTAGGGACAAATTACCGCATAGGAAGAATTCATGGACTTACTTCGGCTCGATAGCCACTCCGTGTTGGCTTTTTCCCTGTTTCTCGAAATGTTCACATCGTATTTCAAGATGCTTGGGATCGCAAGGAAGAGGAATCCTGAACTTACCGTGCTGAAACAGCTGAAACAGAATTCGAGAACTCATAATCATCCACACAAACTCAGTATGGAAGTAAAAATGAAATGTAAATTTTTACGTTTGCAGATTCTTGGCCCGATTAGGCAATTATCGTAACAATTGCACATGGTACCATCAGAGACTTCAATTTAGAGTCACCGAACCTTCAATTTCATGCAAAATGTGTCACTAGTCAGTCATCGGTTTTCGATTTTGAACACCAATATCTGACCTGCAGTGTCAAGCGCCAAAATCATGCAAATTTTTTCGTGGATTAATACTAACAAACGAAATATGATATAAGTTCTCGAATGACTCATGGATGAACCTGTGAACGAAAATGAATTGCATTATTTTAGTAACACTCTGATGTAACTTTGATAAAACCTCTACTCAACTCTGACATACATGCATGTATCACACTTTGACCAATCTCGATGGTTTATAAAACCTCTGCTCAAAATTGATCATGATTTGATTCAACTTGGCCTTAACCGTGATTTACTCGTACACTTGACTCTGCAAGAACGGAAAAGAGCAGATGGATGCTGTTTTTACTGATTTTGAAAAGGCATTTGATAGAGTTGATCACAAACTTCTCTTAAGAAAGCTGAGTATCGCCGATGTACCTGTTCCCTTGATCTCGCTTTTGGAATCCTATCTTACCAATAGACGTGCCTTTGTTTCGGTTGATGGCACTTTATCCGATGAAGCCTTAGTTTTGTCATCGGGAGTGCCTCAAGGTAGTTCGCTTGGTCCACTGCTCTTCCTTCTTTTCATTAATGACATTTTGAATGGTTTAAGTTGTGTATCTCGGCTATTTGCCGATGATTTAGTGATTTACTTGCCTTATCTTGACCATGAGTCCCAGGTAGTTTTACAGGCAGACCTTTTCAAAATTCAGAACTGGTGTAACGATTGGAAAATGAAGATTAATGTGGAAAAATGTGCCTCAATGACATTTATCAGAACCCTCAGACCTGATGGCAACAATTTACCAAATCGTCTGTACTTGCTGTACGGGGTGCCAATATCTCGCGTGTCCTCATTTAAATACTTGGGGGTCACATTATCCAGGACTCTGAATTGGAATGAGCACATTAGTAGGGTTGTCAATAAGGCCAAAGCAGCTTTGGGGGCAATTCGGCGCAACCTCTCTCATGCAGAAAAAAGTGTCAAGCTAATGGCTTACAAAGTGTCAGTACTCCCGATTCTTGAATATGCTAGCTGTGCATGGGACCCATTTTTGGTGAGCCATATTGAGGCTCTCGAAAAGGTACAGAGAAGTGCAGCTAGGTTCATTATGAATGATTATGGGTACACATCCAGTGTTACAAGGATGCTTAACGAATTAGGTCTTTTGCCTCTCCAACAGAGGAGATCGATGAGACGGCTTTATACACTTAAAAAGATTCTTAGAGGTTCGCTGCTTCTTTCTCTGCCGGACGAAATACAAGCCAACCCTTTCACTAACAGCCGTTCTCATCCATACAAATTTACTGTACCCATTTTGAAGCTCAATACGCATTTTAAATCCTTCTTTCCCAGAACAATTCGGGAGTGGAATTCCCTCCCCAATGACTCAACGATCCTCAAAAATTTTACGGGCTCGGTCACACAGTCTGTGCATTGATTAATTTATGTTGTAAATGTTTGCCTGTAAATTATTGCTGATCTTTTTTGATTTCCCATTCACGTTGTCATGTTTGCATTTATATCGTAAACGAATTACAATACAATTACAATTACAACTACGGAGCTTTCCAAAAGTCCTCTAACATAGACGATATTTTAAAGTACTGGTTAACGTAGGGACCGTCTATTTTTAACAGGGCTTTTTCAAATCAGGACTCACACGAGTGTCACGATGTTTTGCGGCGCATGCTTCGCCGTTGATTCTAAATAGTGCCTGTGTCAATAATAAACTCACACATTCGAAGACTTTTGATGAGGAGTGTATATTTAAATCAACAGGATGGTTTTGAACATGGATTTGGACGAATAGCAAATTTCGTAGAATTCGTGCGGATTAAATTTGCTGCTGTTAGAAAGTAAGGCACAGCAAATATGTTCAAGGAACAACATTTAACGGCACACTTCAAGTTAGCCGATTTTTTGTTTGCACGGCAACGTCAGTGATTTGCAGACGCTTGCAGCGATACTTGAGCAGGGTGGTTTGGCATTTTCGTTCGCTGCAATGGCTGGATTTTTCAGACTCACATTTTCAAAAGACTAATCGTCTCGCGGATATTTGCAATTAAAATGCTGAAAGTTCAACTTGGCGAGGCTGGATGACTGGGTGCAGCATAAGTGCCGGACGCGTAGGCACGGTTGTGATTTGGATTGTCTAATTTCTTCCTTATCAGTTTGGTGCCATGTTGTATCTATGATTTCCAATGATCAGACAACAGATGGTGGGATAAAAATCTCGGTGTTTGACGTGTGTCTACATGTTTGATGTGTGCCACGTAACACACGTGACGCACACCACATGAAATTCTTGTCAAAGGGTTTAATCTTCAATTTTTATGTAATCTTTTCAGGAACAAGATTTGACTGGGAGGACCCAAAAATTCACAAGATGGTGTCATACATAATGCCGCTAACTGACAGGGTGAATGCATCGTTCATATTAACATCTCTGCCAAAATGGTTACAGAAGAGCATAAAGTTGATATTTAAAAAGCAATTGAACTTTTTTGAAGAAAAATACATGGAGATGTTCAATTTCTTCCGGGTTAGAAAATTATCTATTCTCTTGTTTTTATTTAACTTTTTTTTATGAATACCATCACTATTATTAACTGGGAGCAGAAGACAGACGATGACGTGAACAATAGTGACAACAAGACAGAAAGCGCCACAAAAAAGGCCCTGTCCTACATTTCCGATAAACAATTCCGAGGATGGGGTGAGGAATCGCCTGCTATGCCAGCAGGCTTGGGTGAGCGCAGTGGCGCTCGTGGTGTCTGGTGCCTAAACTGCTACCGGACTTGAGGAGTGACCTCTCCTACGAGAAAGGCCAGCAAGACTAGCAATCAGCAGGAGAAGCCCAGTAGTTCAACCTTCCTGCATGTCACTGGTGGAGAAATTAACCTTTCCCATCCTACTTCTCCTCGTTACCCATCCTCGTATTTTATTTTATCTAACCTCCTTCCTCCTTTTACCTCCGCCTCAGAGACCCCAGTGAATCCACCCAGATAAAGAATGGGATTGTGAAAATACGACAAAGCTATTGGAATTCCTGAGGCATCCA
>JASGXE010005318.1:0-26584 GCA_030068105.1 Sinentomon sp. SZTP_YWyxl
GTGGTGCCCGTGCATTGATCATGAACAAATTATTTACATGCAGACTCCGTGCATAAATAGAGTAGACATTAGTGCCTTAGTTTTTTAATTTCTCCAGACAGGTTTTCCCAAATTTCTCCCTCCTGCTTTGCGGCTGCATTTTGCATAAATTAAAACCAACTAAATCGACAATTCGATGATACATGGTACTTTAGGTAGCAATCAACTCGGATTACCGGGTGGTTTATTTTGTTTGGTAAACGGTGCATGGATGTACACTATGTCCTTTGGTCGAAAATGCAAGTCGTATGGAATCCAGTGGCACCCGAAAATTTGGATTATAATGGGAAACATTTTAAATCGCTCCTGCCCAGTTGAGGTTATCTACCCCATCCCAGATGACGTGTCTGGCTGGTTAAGGGTTAGTGGGAGTTTTGCTTGAATGGTGTGATAACTGTTTCTTTTTCGTTTCAGTTGATGGTCCAATAAAGAGTGGGGACTCTACAGATGAAGTAAAAGTTGGAGAGCCATTGATACCACCTCCAGAAGAGAACAATTTGATCAATTTGGATGCTGAACTGGCAGCGATGCCCGTTGATGAGTTGAACTTGCTGGATGAGTTTCTAAACATGGATACACCTCTTCCTGTACGTTATTGCAACGTTCTGAGATTTATAAAAAAATTGCAGAAAAGAAACGAAATTCTCGGGGTATCACAACCACATTGGATCTGTTTTGCACAGAGGATGGTTAAGATTTTAGTTTACTCGTACTGCTGTCACACAAGTCATTGCCATCAACACGTTGAAACTCAATCCCCATGGCAAAGTGGATTTTGGAATTCGTGTTATTTTATCACACGGCTTGCACTCCTGCTTTCTAAAAAAGCTACTCCAGTGAAGTGCTTTTTGAGCTTTGTCTGCCTCTTGTGTTTTCTGTTTTTTTTTTTCGTCAGGGGATTCATGTTGTTTCCTGCATTTTTATTTGATTTCTAAGGTCAAATCATTTTTCCCAGTTAAACCATCCCAATTTTGCAGTTGGGAAAAAATTGGAGAATTTTGCTTTTTTTTTTTTAACAACATGCTTACTTTTTTTTTTTTATCAAGCATTCACCAACAATTGGAAACATTTCATCCATGCATTACATTACATCCTGCAAAAGAATAAAAAATAGGCCTATGACGTGATTTGTGTACTACTGGCACAACACACAGTGTGTCGGCACACATCAAGAGGATGCCTCGCTGCAGGGTTTCCATTCTCCTATTTTTCCGTTTAGGTATCCCATCGATTTCTCCTCATATCTCCATTTTTTTATTGTTCTCTTTCCCTCCTTTTTTCAGAGACCATTGGTAAAATGTGAACAATTGCCTGCAAGAACTCTGGTTTCTTGAGCAGTGATCAGGGGATGAGACCTCAGTCATTTTGCCAGAATTCCCCAAATGAATTGATCAAATGGAGCATTTTTTTTTTTTTTTTTTTTTCAATTAAGCCAATGATGAATTTTTAGGTTTGCAATACGTGGAAAGATCACTTTGGCAAGAAAAATAGAAAGGTTTTGCTTGAAAGAATTTTGCTTTACCCCGCTGCTTGTTGTTTCATTGTTTGCGTGTCTTTTTTCATGGTTACTCGATTCACATTAATTTAGGAAACAGTACAAGGACACACTTTGTCCCTCTTGTCGAAATTGCAAATTGAATCAGACTGCCCGGAAATTGGTTTTAACCGTTCCCACACACTTCTGGGTAGCTACCCCTGCCCAGTTGTCACTAGCGACTCCCAGACTGGTAAAGGTTTAAATTTTGGCATTTTCCTTCAATTTTCTGCAGACTGAGGCAAGCAGCAGTTCGGTTTCAAAGTTTCATCATTATTGGGCAAACAAAACCCAAACAGAGTCCAACACTGTGGCAAAAGAGCCACTTTTCATTGGTGGAAACAATGTGGCGCACAACGCCGTGTCGGCTGGTGTGCCTCGTAAGCCGAGTGCAGTTGCTTCTGAGAAGGGGGAGAGTGGAAGATCATCCCTGCATGATACGATGCTTAACTCTGCAGGTGAGTGTCGGTTCGTTGGTCGTCTGTTTTGTTTGTTTACTTCCCTGAGAGTCTGCACAGTGATTCTCAACTATTTTGGGCTTTGGCTGGCATTTGATATAAATTTGGATTTGGAATGGAATCTTTACCCTGCAGTCTGTAATGTGCTGAATATTTTTTTCTTTTCTTTTTGTATTAATCAATTATTTTATCTTCATCACCGGAATGAAGCCGACTGTACCTGAAAATTGAGCAATTTGTGTTAAGAAGCATATGTGTATCGCATATTGTACCTATGGGTTCCCACATTTGACTGAAATGCTAATTTTACCCATTTATAAATTCCGCTGTTGAAGTAAGTTTTACACTGAAATAAGAAACTAAAAAATTCATTATTGTGTTTCATGGATGATAAAGAATTTTTTCCACTACAGTCTGTTTTCACACTGGACTGGACATTCCAAATATCTTTACCACTCGTGTGTCTGGACCCACCTGGACCACTCGTGTGTCTGGACCCACCTGGACGGAGTTTTTGAAAAATTTTGTTGGCCTTCATTTTCTTTGTCTTCTCTCACTTGCTAGAAAGGTCTTCCCACCCTATTGGTACTTGGTGATAAAAATAAGTGTCTGTGAAAACTTCAATAAATTATGTGGAACTCAATTTTTATGCCTGAACTCTTATTTATTATGAAGTTACGTGTATTTGTGGCTCATTTCAAGAAATGGTGTTCCTTGGTAGGAAGTGAAACTGTTGACAGCTCGATTTGAATGACATGTTGAGACACCATTAAAATGCAATGCTATATTGTTCAAATGTTATTTTTCTGTCTGTATAAACGGGGCTCGAGGTCAAATTACCGAGTTCCATGTTTTTCAACAGAATTGGCTCAAAATTTACACACATTATTGACGACTACAAAAACAACAGCGTTGAGCCAATCCCCAAACCGTGCTGTGAGGATAATTCAAACAGTGGTCTCAAGGCAGAGGCAACATTCCGGATCACTCCCACCCTGCGAAATAAATTTTTACAAAAAAAGGTTCCTTTCTGTGCAGCATCCTTCCAAACGTAGTTTGCATGTCCATCCAGCACGTCAGCTGAGATCTTGGCTAAATTTTTCACGTTCGAATACCTTGATGAACAGGAACACGCCATTAATCTGCCAGGAACTGTGAACACAGTTCACCCGAATAAACACACTTTACATGTGCCATTTTACAATAACGCACTCTCATTCCCACAATTCTGCACAGCGTCATTCATCAATTGCCATTGTCATGCGAATGTCTATGAAACTGCTCGTGCCAACCATCCAATGCTTGAGTTGAGCCTTCTCTTGTCATCTGCGAAAGAATTTTTCGCAATGCCACAATCAACAATGAATGGAGAAAATAAACAAGTGACCAAACAGTGCGTATTTAACATCTCGAGGAGCCTAACAGTAGCACAAACTAAAGTAAAACTTGTGTTGATTTATGGTTAGCGGCACGAACAGAGGCTGCGGATCGGAAGAGATGAAGAGCAAAAATTGCCGTGCACTGGGAAAGTGATGAAGAATGAAAAATGAAAGAAGGCAGGGAAGGTGCAAGATAGAGCATGAAAGATCAACGTGCGGTTGCAGAAAGACTAGATTTGCTCAGCCATGGGATGTTGCTTATTTGATAGGATCATTCTGTGGTTGACTGCTGTCGATGTCTTTGAATTGGAGAATGTGTTTTGACTTGAGCTGAAGGTTGACTTCCGAAACAGGACAAAAAATTCCTCGCATGTTGATATTTTTGATCATTCCATTTTCTTGTTCTTATTTACAAGCACTCGCGGCGCAGTGCAATTTGTTCTGTGGCACACCTGTGTGCTGCGCCGCACAGTTTAAGAAATGCTGCGCTAGAGACTTGGAAAGAAATGTCATCCGGAAGCGATCAATTGCAGCTAATGCCTGCCGCAAATCTGTATGTAACTTCAAAGCTGTGCAATTATGTAAGAAAACGAAGAAATCATTGAAACCAGCACATTTCAGACTGAATCAATATAAATCTGAAAACAGTTTTTTTTTTTCCTGAAAGTTTGACCGCGGGCCTCCTTTAAATTAAAGTTTGTGTTTGTGTTCTGCAGTATTTTGTTTTACCGAAATTTAACACGACATTATATTAAACATCATTTACAGAATTTAAAGAGCCACTAATGTTGGTCCAATCTCCCAAAGAGTCGGATGTATATTTTGCCCCTATTTCACCAGCGGCTACGACTGATTCATCACCGAACTCCATTGGTAAACCTTCTTGTATACCACATTCTTCTGCCAATTCAACATCTCACCAACACCAGCAGTCTATCATCAACGGAGGATTGAGCTTTCAAAAAGGAAGTGAAATCCAATTAAAAAAGACTTGTGAAGAACCATCTCCATCGGTTATGGATCTGTTGAAGACTGTTGCAGCTAACTGTCCTGGTGGAAGTGTAGCTGGTCATCCGCAACTAATTCAGGACTTGGGTTTGTATTATATTATCCAAAATCTAGGCTATGTGCAAAAGTTGAGCAATCTTTAAGGGTCTCTGGAAAAAGGTTGCAGCCAAAAATGGTGTTGGGATTTGTATTTTTACTAGATTGTGTGATATTTTCTGAGCATTTTGATGAAAACAGATCTGAAATCCGTTGATAATAGGCCTTCTGTCACATGTGATATTTCTAACTGGCAGGTCTATCTTAGTTCGTCGAAGTTTTTTACATGCAATTTTCTCTCTTATATGTTTTCATTCTACACCTGATCTTTAAAATGTGAGCATTTCTCCAATTATTTAGATATTCAGCTAAATAATTTTGGTCACAGTTTTATGAACTTTTAAACTTCAGAGAAACTATGCTCATTACGAACGAGCCTTTTCGATCTGGATGCAATCCACCCACTAAAATCACGATCGTCCAGAAGTGAAAGCCTATACCTATCTGAAAAATAAATAGGGTAGAACAAGGATTTACTGAACTGTGGAAGCCCTTCCATGTTGGTGGTCCTCCTTGCAAAGTTTCAGAATCCTTGGACAATTAATTTTTTCCATTCTTACATAGACATTTACCACTGTACAGATTTCAGTGACCTCTCCTGGCTGATGGCTGCTTTCAGATCTTTTGGATGAAAAATTCTTTTTTTTTTTTTATTCCCTCTATTGTCCGAAATAAGTTTGGAAGAGATTGGTCAAGGGAAAAAGTCACCTAATTTTTAGGAAAAATCACCTCAAACTGCCCGTAATTCGACAATGATGTAAAATGTTACGAATTTTTTCTACAAATTGAAATGAAATATAAGAAAATCAAATCAAATCTCACGTAATTAAATTCCCTCTTTAACTCATTGTGTTATTCAGGTCACTTCCTCGGACATCTGGCTCAAGGGGAGCCAAACCCTCTTTTTTGACATTTACCAAATCGATTTTTTGACGTTAGTTTTAAGATGGTTTTCATCGCCTTACATCCGAGGGACGTGCCATGCACATCACTTAATGCACGAAACTATGCCTTCTAAGAGTTTTAAACTGAACTGTTGCTTGTCTGAGATCTCCAGATAGTGATAGTAAAAACTGTGTTCAGATAAAATATCTTCAAGTTTCTTCGTCGATGTCTGATGAGTTATGAAAGCTTCTGTTTTTTCCCCTATTTAATTCAAAGATTATCTATATATTTTGTCACAGCAAAGGCAGGAAAGGTCCGCACGGTGTCTGACCTGGAAGCCAATCTGCATGAGATCAGGATTACTCGCTCAGAGTCTGCAGGTTCAAGCATGCAGGGTGACAAAGCTGATGGCGCTAGATCTGAAATTCCAATGAACACCGAGGACTCGTCAGCATTTGATCACCTGGTTTGTAAAGTCCACAACATTTCATCCAGGAACAATCTTTTCCCTTTTTTTTTATTCCATCTTTTCCACCATCTTTCTTTGGGCATTGCAGTTCACATTATTGTCAGTACAAAACAAGGTGTTAGGTCAAAATGCGCATGAAATTGCGAATGAAGGCCTGTCCATGTAATCAGGAAATTTTCAGATGGAGCAGATGCAAAGCCATGGCAGTTACCATTGTCATAAAAACTGTGGCAGTGACGTAGCTTGCGTGAGTGTTTCGTCGTGTCTGTCCTATTTTTTATACGCAAAATTTTTGGATCTGTCGATTTGTCCGTCCAAACCTTTTCGGAAACATGCTTTGCTGGATTTGTCCCATCTATTCGCTGTACAGCACAGCTGTGCTGACATGTCTCTCTCTTCCTTGTAACTGGACACGAAGAAAGGGTGTGCTGTGGTGGGGGGTTCTTGTCAAACGAGAGGGCAGGCTTCAGAAGTGCTGCATGTTGTTTTCCGTGCATTTTGCAGGTAGATACTCGCAGGGGCGGTCTGGCTGTTGATTTTCCAGGCGGGAAATTTGTACTCAGGGCAACATAGATTCGACGATGCACGCCGGGGGAGGGGTTCGGGGAGGGGGTGTCCCTCTCGCCGAAGGGGGAACATTTTTGAAAAATTGAACAACAAATGGTGTCCAGAATGCCCAATTTTTTCAAAAACTGAGCATTTCGAACCCGTCATCAGGCAGGCCAGCAATGAGTGATGAATGATGACAGGCGGTGAAACACTGGTTTGAGTTTGACTCCAACTGAAAAAAATGTTTTTACCGCTCTTCGGTGTGCTCAGTGCCCTGCTCTGCAAGCACAGTGGACATGCACAGTGCACAAATAAATGAAGAAAACCAACACGAATCCACGTATGCACTTTGCTGAAAACATGAGCTGGGCTCACACAACGGCCACACTTCTTTCGATTGTCGTCTGCACACTTTGGCACTTTTCCCTCTCAACATTTGTTCACCTCCTGAAGAAGGCAGAAGCAAGCTGACAAATAGGTTCAGGGCGAGGTAGTTGATGTAGAGGAACGGCAGTTATTAATTCCCAGCGTGCGAGCAGTGCCTCCTATAGATAAAGCCGACGCACGAAACCATATGACGTCATTCATTTTTAAAATAGAAGATGGAAGAAAAGAGGAAAAGAAAATGGGAGTGAACGGCGGATCTCGGTGGCCAGCCCAAAGAAAGTTGATTTTCTCTTGAACCAGATGACGGATTTTGATGGGACTTGTCACATCAGAAAGCTGAACAGTGTGCGATTATAGACGTGTATAACAATTCTGAACTTTCGCTGCTGAAATTTGAAAAAAAATTGAGGTACAAAAAGTGTCCAAGTCAAGATGTGATAAAATTCCGGGTTCCCGCCTCACATTTTCAAAGATTGCGCGATTTTTTCCGTTGTAACATGGTTTTGACCAGCGGAAGAGTTGTAGAGGAAGCTTTACGCTTTCCAAAAACACCAAAATCATTGAATTTGGACCCCATTTGACTATTTTGTCAAGAGAGAACGCGACATGGAAACATCGTTTTGTTTTTGAGCGGGGAAGAGGCCGCCTCCCACGGATTTCCAGGGAGCCGCGGCCTCTTCCCCGCTGAAGAACAAAACAACGCTGCCATGTCACACCGAAACTGGTATGAAATAGTGAAATTATGTTCAAATTCAATGATTTTGATATTTTTGGAAAGCTGAAAGCTTCCTCTACAACTCTTCCGCAGGTCGAAACCATGTTACAACGGAAAAAATCGCACAATCATTGAAAATATCTGTGAGGAACCCGGCGGAATTTTGTTACATCTAAACTTGACACTTTTTTACCTGAAAGTTTAAAAAATTTTGCCAGCGAAAACTTCGGGACTGTTATACATGTCTAAAATCGCACATTTTTCAGCTTTCCAGCACAAAAAATTCGATCAAAATCCGTAAATCGGTTCAAGAGAAATTTAATTTTCCGTGGCCGGTGCACCGCGACCCGCCGTTCACCGGCATCGTCTTTTCCTCTTCCCGTCTGTCTTCTATTTATTGATGATGTTTCCGTGCGTCGGCTTTATCTATAGGAGGCACTGGTGCGAGCCAGCACAAAATGACGTCACTGTATCACACAAGCGGCAAGCGCAGCTGATGGTGAATTGCGGACCGCGGTGCGAAGTATACAGAAAGTCAAATTTCTCTTGAACCAGGCTACGGATTTTCATGAAAGTTTTTGTGGTACAAAGCTGAAAAAAATAACGATTTCAAAAATGTATAATGATCCCAAACTTCCCAAACTTTCTGCGAGCAAAACTCCGAAATCATTTGAGGAACAAATGCGTTCAAGTTAAGATGGCATCAAATTCCGAGCCCCTGCCAGACACTTTCAACGATTGTGCGATTTTTTCCGTTGCAACATGGTTTTGAGCTGTGGAAAAGTTGTAGAGGAAACTTCCAGCTTTCCGCTGACACCAAAATCATTGAATTTGGACGTCATTTGTTTTAGTTTTAGTGATGCCTTACTTGCACTTTGTGTTTTGGTTCAAATGGTTCGATTTCGTCCATGCTCGCCAGTCGCTAATGGGCCTCTGAGGAGACGGGAGGGAGCGGTAATTTCTTTGGGGCAAAGGGGCAACACACGGCTGGGGCAACGGCGGGGTTTCCCGTATCCCCGACCGGGCCAGACCGCCCCTGGATACTCGTACAGCCCTATTGTGTCACCTTCTCCTCCGAAGGATCTGCACCAAAGCAGTGGCAACTGACTTCTCAGCTCAATCTTTTGCAAATTGCAACAATTTTATGATGGTGGCCATGATTTGTCATATGTAAGTGAGATTTGTATGATCTTGTTTTTTTTTCAGATTGCAAAGATGACAAAAGTACACACTAATTCTCCACCAATTTTACCCAGTCAACCACCGACAGACAACCCTGAGAACCAGGTAGGTTGACAGACAGACATTGCAGATTATGTTTTTTCAGTGGTGATTTGCTTGCGCAATGCTTTTGCACTTGCTTTTGGAGTCGAATCGCTGTGTCTTTCACAACAATCCAGCCTAAAATGACAAATGTGCAGTTTTCTCTGCCAGATAAAATTTCAATGCGGTTTGTTTGTTTTTTGTTATTTTTCATCTTGTATGCTACCGTTTAGAGTTGAACTTATGCCTGTTTTGTACCTGGATGTCAAATGTTGTAGGTATTGACACAAAAGAATCACTGGGCAATTTTTTGCACAGTATGTCACAGCCAGTTGATGCATATTGGCATCAAGGACAGCAGCAAAACATGGCATCGGTTAATCCAGTCCCATTCCATGGGAGCCCAAAATGTGTCAAAATAGAAGTTCAAGTGACAACTGGTAGCTATTTGCCCCCACAAAAAGAAAAATTATTCCAGGCATTGCTTGCACATTTTTTGGCAGCTTTTGTCTGTGGTGTCACCAGAATTACAGTCCTGATTCTCACTGCGGGTACCATTTCCATATTTGTCGGATGTTATTAACATCTGTAACCACGGTAGTGTGCAAGTTCTTTTGACAGCTAAGAAAATATTGTTTAGGTGGCTATAGCTTAGCAGAAAACATGTTTGATTCTTTGAGGGGAGTTTTCAGTGTTTGTGAGTGCCAGCAACTTGGTGACTAAACATTTCTCTGAATTGTGAGGTTTTTACCATTGGGAATCACTCCTCCTTTTGTCGAGTGATTCTTGTGAAATGCAGAAGTGGTCATTGACTCACAATTAAGGTGAGTCAAGCCAACAAGTTAGTGACTTTCACAAACACTGGCCGTAACTTATCTGGAAATCGAGATTGATTTGCTGCAAAAAAATTAGTTCTTTTTTATGCTAGGTCAGATTTGTATGTTAGGCTATTTTTGCCGGAAAATGCATTGCAGTTTTTATGCGAGAGTGGTGCTATCATTCACTTCAAGGGAAACTTTTCCATTGGTCTTTGCTTACGGTGAATATTTACATGCCATTTTAATTGATTTGACTCTAACCGGACCAATTTTCTCGTGTTTTCAGATCTTTGGCAACCAGATAATGAATGGAGATCACTCGGGTGCAGGTTTTAGAAACAATTTCATGGATTCAGATCATCCAATTGGTGAGAATTATTTTTATTTTCATGGTTCTATCAAAAGAAGCTATTCAAAATGTCGGAGCAGCTATCCAGATATGACTTGACAATCTGAAAACAAGAAAATAATGAACCCATGGGTGCTTTTTTGCAGCATATTTGGTTCAAAAACAGGATTAATTGATTCCCTCCTCTTTGGTTCACTCACAGCGGAGAGATCAATGCGGGGTTGACGCTAACTCCGAGCTGCGAGGTAAATTTTTTCCATTGGAGCAGATGGCAAAAATTTACCTCGCAGCTCGGAGTTAGCGTTACCCCCGTCATGATCTCTCCGCCGTCAGTCTGACTACTTGGTTTGAACGTTTTTTACTGGGGCCATTTTTATTATTGTTCGAAATCAAACGTGGTACTTACTCTTGTGTGGGCATTATGATTCCAGGACGGGAAGTTGAACTTTTTTTTTTTTTGAAGTCTATGGTTGTCTTCTTTGGGTATTTTCTAACAAGGATGAAATGGATTCATGCTGACATTCAACAATAAGAGGTCCATCATTTTTGATCACATTTGAAAGGGAAATGAATACAAGGGAAGGGCCACTTGTTGAATCCACAATTTCTTTGATTTTGTTGCGAAACATACATCACTGGTGGGTGATGCTGATAGATTCAGGTCTGATTCATACAAAGAGAAATTGAGCACAGAGAATATTCACGCAAGAGAATGGAGTGGATATGTTCCACTTGGCCAGGTTGAATGAAGGGTGAGAAAAACATAGAATTCATTTGCTGGTTTTCAGGGTGAATCTCAACCATTTGTATTCCTCATGGACAGGGCCCACAGAATTTTGCTTTTTATTTTTTGCTAATTTCGTTCTGCATGTTCAAAAAATTCGTTTTTAGTGGAAACTGGAAACAAAAGTAAAATTTCATTTTTGCCCAACATGCAGTAATCTTGCGGGGCCCATAGGCGAGAAGAATTGATCCCACAGAGGCAGTTGAACTGGTTTGCTGAATTTGAGTTTCTAGTGGGTTTTTCATATCAGTTAACTTTCCAAATGAAAACCGGGACTTTTTCAAGCTTGACCCAACATTTGCTTTCCTTTGTTAATTTCATCTGCATGACAACCGTAAATGTTCTGGTATGAGGTCAATAATCTCAGCCTCTTGTTTGTGAATAGCTAAGAATTCATTTTAGGGGACAAAAGCATAAAATGTACAACAGATGTGAAGCACCCACTCTACCGGAACTCATCGCCCATTGGCATTTCGGCTGTGACACAAGAAAAGGAGTTCCGGTAGGAAAAGGAATTCCATTCGTGGAAAAGGGGACTTTCCTTCCAAAATGCAAATTTTGTGCTTATGACTTAATTTCGTTTTTTGGGGGTGCGCCGTGGTTGCAGGTTCACGTCCTGCACCCTGTAAGGAAGATCGGTCGGCCGTCTGACGACTAACCGAATCTCCTGACCAAGATAACCACAACCTTCTGTTTGTGTTGTCCTTGTGCCGTTTTTGTGCTGTCTTGTCTCGTCCCCCTCTTTTGGAGTTGCCAGCAATCGGTCAACCTGGAAGGGGTTATTTCTTGCATGCTTTGTGTCACCACAATACTCCACTTACAGCAGGACCGCCTGCGGCCATGAGTATTGCATGGCGGAAATCAAATCAATGACTCAATTTCTTTTTTTGTCGTGGTATAAGTAAGGAGTTTTCTGGCTTTCCAAAGTTACAACCGCCGAAAAATTCTCAAGAAAAAAAAAATTGAATAATCACATTTAGTTTTTCTTGTGCCTATTCCGTTTTTCGAAAACTCAAGCGCTCTACCCATGGTCCATCCACTCAGTTTCAGCAATTTAATTCAGTGAATAAACACGAGCACATTCCTTCCGCAGTGTGGCATTTCTTAACTTTCTGTGTCCACTGCAGCTGTGATGATGCAGAAGTGGCAGTTGGAACATTGGCCGTAACATTGTTATTATGATTTTATTCACTTCCCCTCCCCACCTCTCAAGACCTGTCACAACAAAGCCATCTTGGAAACACATCTGCCATTGATCTGATGAGTCGTAACAACGACCTATTCCAGAATAATGGTGGGCCTCGCTTGGGCTCCGATCAGGATCCAGCATCAGATTCTAATTTGAACATACCATTTGAATTCTTGATGAAACTGCACAGGGTGCAGCAACAGGTACGTCGAACCTTTTCGGAGTTGTTCTAACCTCTAATCACCAATTTGATAAAATTCTGAGTGCTTCAAACAAGATTTTCGCTTCTGTCATCATTTTTGTGTATAATTCTTGCTCAGAATTGTGAACATTGTGGAAGTATTGGGAGGTTTTCAGGGGCAATCTTCTCAATAAATGACAAAAATGTCCCTGAAAATGGAGTTCCCATTCATCCTTATACTTATTTTGATCTTTGGCCACATTGTCCTTGCATGTCCTTATTTTTAGTTGGTTTGATTGTGTACCCTTTGGATTTTTTTTTGCTCAAAAAGATTGATATCTCTTCTTTCATAATTTTCAAAAGATTTTGAGCAGCATTAAATTTTCAAGGCCTTTTCATCAACATTAACTCCTGGCACTGAATTCCATGAAACCTATCCTGGTTGATGTGTGAGTGTATTGTGTGGAATGAAGAATTTAGTGGCAGAATGTGGTCTGGAGATAAGTCACCATTGATGAGAGCCTGATGCTGCTGGTTCCAAAAGAAGGAAAACCGAAAAATACTGAGGACTGCTGGCAAATGCGTTTATTTTCTCTTATCCATGATCCTTCACACTGCTTCAGTTTACATTCACTACATGAAGATGACAAATTCGGGTACGAAACATATTTTTGACGTACGAGTATGTTTTTACGAAAAAATGACTCGCCAAAAGGCTAAATTTACTGCGCATTGACTTAACTTTCAGATTGTGGCAAAAAAGGAACCGAAACAGAAATTCCTGCTTCATCAGCCGGATTTCCATGAAATTTTGAGTTAATTATGTCCAGTTAGCATCCAGCAGATCTCACTTCAAAAAGCTTTGCCAAGAGATACAAGGCTGAATTTATGCACCAAGCATCCTCAAAACATCGCGTCTCCGTGCAAGATTACCGAGAGCCCCTTGCTGGCTTTGGCCATTGATCTAGTCAAAGGCGGGATATCAGAATTTTTAGATGGTTGTTTTTGTCCTTTTTTATAATGTGCTCAAAGTGAGCCTGTTTCGACCGGAGGTGCCAGTTACCCGCACTGTCCATGTAACTATTGCCAACAGATGATGTCTTTTCAGAACCTAGGTCTGAAAAGACATTATCTGTTGGCAGGTCAGAGGAGACAGCTGAAATGGCTCTCCAGATCCTGGAATCGACCTGCAGGAAATTGCTGAGGGCATCAGACACGTTGAAATCGATTGGGAACATTCGTGCTTGAAATCAGCCACGATGATAACGACTTGTTTTGACTTCTCCACTTGGTTCCTGTGGCGGAAAGAAAGATGTTCATTATTCTAAAACATGCACGGGATGGATGCAATTCTGACAGGAGGAGTATAATTTGCTTTTTCCTGTAAAATCGGGTAGTTTGGTTTGGAACAACCTACTGTAAGACTTTGCTTGCTCCACTCGTTGAGACTTGAGATTCTAACATTGACTTTTATTCCACTTCAAAGTGGCTATAAACATTGCAACGATTTTGAAATTGTTGTTCCCTGAAGCAGTTTCATGGCCCTCGTCCATGAATCTGATTACCAATTAATCACTGTGCTTTGAGTCTTGCACTTATTTGTTTCTTGCATTTTCTATGGCAGGATTCATTCAGAAAACAGCCTGCTAACGTCCAACGACCAACACTGCCACAACAGTTTTCAGTTCAGATTCCTCGAACTGTTCATCCAATTATTTCTCAACTTAGTCCAGAGTTTCAGGCGATGGTAGTTCAGTCACAGCCGACGCCGAGCCTGTTGCAGAAAAAAGACACTGCAGCAATTATAAAGGGTAAGCACCAGTTCCATGCGGATATTTCTCTCTGAATTGAAATTTTCACAGGGATGTGTGCATTCCTCTGAAAACTTTTTTAAGATTTTTGAAATGATTTTAAAAAGAATTTACAAATATTTTTAAGCGATGCTCTTTCCCATGCAATGCCACACATTCGTCAAATTATTATTTTTTTGTTGTTGTTTTTCGTCTGGCTGTTTGTTGTGTTCTGACTATGCACTTCGGCCTTCACCAATGGAAAGCACTTCAATATGTCAGAATTTGATCTGGGATTTTTGATCTTGCCTTTACGGTGGACACATGATGTTATTATTTTTTTTTTAGGAACTTCTGCTTATTTTCTTTTGAGCTATGCCCATAAGGAGAAAAATCACTTGACGATTTATTCTCCTATTGAAAGCAGTGGAGCTGACGTTTCGGAGGCATACCGCTCTTCTTTGACCAAGCCAACGGAGAGCGGGATGACCATTGGCTTTGGCTTCATCAACGGAGAGCGGAATGCTTCCGAAACATCAGCTCCGCTGTCGACTGGAGGATAAATCGTCGAGTGAGTGTTCGGAGGCATTCCGCTCTCGTTATAATACCCACCAGAGTGTTAATGGGGGATGCAGCTGATATGTCATCGATTGATAGCCAGTAACAGATTTACTCACTTTCCTTTTAGGTTTGTTGAGTCAGGAGATCACTGTTCAGAATCTAGTGAACCACATCCAAAATCCGGACATTCCACAGCCGCAGAAGGAAGTTTTGGCTGCCATCCTAAAACTAACACTGTTCGGTCCCGCTAATTCTCCTTCACCAAACTCTTCCCACGGTAATCTGGAATTTGGTCAGAACGTGAAGAATCCTCCTGTCTCTTCGCAATCTACTTTTCATCAGATGCATATCAGCGACCCCATTGCAGACATGCATGCCTCTGCTATGTTCGCAAGCTCTCAGCAGCAACAACAAGCAAAGATGAACAGACTGTCGGCGACTTCACCTGTCCAGTTTTCGCACCCTCAAGCGCCAGGACCCCTTCCTTCTTTCATGCCCCAGATGTTCCAGCCAACTAATCTGAGCATACCTGCAACGAATACAAGTGTCCCGAGAATACCATCTCCGCAAGAGCTAGCCCTGCACACTCACCAGATCTTGCAGAATGCCGTTGCAAAGCGTAAATTTGAAGAACAGAAAGAGGAAGCCAGGCGTAGACAGCAAATGGAAGCAGCCAATGCTGCTGGGTAAGTGTCAATGGCATTTTTTATTGAAAAGAATGAGTTCTCTGGTGAAGATGAACTGCAGATTTTAAAAATAAGATTGCATTATTCGTGTCCAAGCAGCACAAGTATGTCTGTTTAACCCTCTGGTTGGCAGTGGACATGCTGAGACACAACCACATTTTGAACACAGATTTTACCTCTGGACAGCATTCCAATTCATTACTGTTCAAATGATTGTAAAAAATGCACACGGCCGGAATCGGATCTGCTTCTGCACTGCTGCATGTTATCCAATAATTTCGTTTTGAATTTGTAGGGCTCTATGAATAGCCAAAGAGATGTAAATGTCGACACAGCGAAAATTTTATGCATTTGGTTTTCATCCAAAAGACCAAGGGCGCAGATCCATGCTGAATATTGGGGGGGACGATGAGAAAAAATTCTTTGTTGTACGAAGCGTTGCGCGAAGCGCAACGCCGGGGGAGGGGTTCGGGGAGGGGGTGTCCCCTCCCCGAAGGGGAAGCAATTTTGAAAAAAATGGAACCTCAAACGGTACTCAGAATGCTCATTTTTTAAAAAATCTGAGAATTTTTCAAAGCATTCCCCGTTTACTCAGAACAGATAGACAACACGTCAAATCAGTCAATGAATGTTGTCTTTTCAAATCTAATTTGCTGCTGAAAACACGACACGACCAAACAACCACGAAAGTGCTATCGCGTCTCAAACACTGGACTCAACGACATTCCTTTCATCATTTCAACTTCAGATTTTAATTCAGGATTCAGAATTTGCTGTCTTGCTTTCGTCTTCATGGCCAAATTTCCATTCGCCCTTGTCCGTGATTTTCTTGAACTGCCGTCGGCATCACGTCCCATTCAACAAGCCCAGATTTAGGCATGGGCCGACGGGGCCCACGGCTGTTGGGGCCTCTGAAAGCATTGCGACTCCGGCCCCCAGAAGTGTAAGAAAGTTTGCAATTTCATCACTCATTTGATTTTTTGCTGTGGTTTCTCAGAGAAAGCGGAATCTGGCACTATCGGCTTCACATTCGATAGGGAAAGAAGATCCGCGACACAGTTCAGCTTTGTCGAAAACAATTCACAGTTCTTGAATTATTGGGCGGGACAATTCATGACTTTAAAAATTTTGGAGAGGACGTGTCCCCCCCATGATCTGCGCCAATGCAAAAGACAAAGGAATGGGCCTGCCGATGATGCTGAAGAAAATGTTGAAAAATAAATCCTTTTCCAAAAATTGCTTGATAAGAAAAACAAAATGAAATGGAAGAAAAATGCACATAAAGATTTTGGATTTCTTTCTTTCTATGTCGGAATACTACCTTGTGCATTCGTTCCGGAATTGCTCAATTTGCTCTGCCCTTGTGAGGCATGCTAACATCATTAACAATTATTTTCTCCATTAAATTAATGCCAATGGTGCATATTTTCTTTTTATTTGGTCTTGCAGCATCAAAAAGTGTAAAAAATATGTTTTTTCTGCAGGGCACAAAATAATGCAGACAAATGCATCACGACACATGACACCAGTTTTGCAGATTTTGCGATGAAGATTGTAGATTTTGAAGGCCTTTTGCCACTTTCCGGCCAAACCTTCCATTTTAGAGATTTTCGGACGATGCCTTCGGGAACCATCTGATGATAAAAAAAAAAATGTCTGGGGTTGCATCAAAAGTCCTAAAACTGAGTTTTGTACAACCGTCATATGGTTTGACATCAATTTTCACAGCATTTGCACCATTGCAAATGCTTTCCAGCTAAATTGGATTTTTTCCAAACCAACCTCCAGCAAAGGAAATTCTCTGGTCTTTATCTTATACGTTAAGATTTTCCATAATTATTTCTTTCAGTATTTTGCCCCCAAAAGCAGCTGTCGATGGGAATCAGTCTCGCAATCAATCATCTTCCCTGCTGGCATTTATGCCGACCTCAGTAATGAGAAAGATGATTCCTGATAAAGATGAAAAGGCACAGAAGGGTAAGTTGCCTTTCCCATTTCCTATCTCTATGAGAAGATGCATGATTGATGGCAGATCATGCCAGCACCTCACGGCAGCAACCTTTGAATTTGTCTCTTGTCCAAATCCTGGAAATAATGCGGATTCAACGTCACGTGGTGTCTGAAGTTCTTATTTCGCCTATTTTTTCCTGGGCTAGTGCAAAGGATAATTATACATTGCATGCCATTTTCTTGCCTTGTAAGGTTGTGACTGTTTATGGACATATTGCAAGACCATTTAGGGACAAATTCGTAGTGAGTGAGAACAGCAGAGGATGTGCTGCTTTAGTGAACAAACTTGGAAATGTTGGTGACATCCATTTGCTCATGCCTGTGTACCATAATGACGGATTACCTTCGAGGATGTTAGCGTTATCATTCATTACGTCATATTATGCATAGGTATGCAAGGGGCACCACAGCCTGTGTGCAGGCAGATCATTGAGTTTGTTTTTCACATATATATTCTCCCTCGTGAAGTCTTTTTAAGGCATTGCCATTGTTTACTCGTTTTTGCCAGCAAAAATGTTTTCATGGTCGAACGGATTTACCGCTAAATGTTTTCTTACGTAAGAATACAAGCGCTGGAAATTGTCCTGATGTAAGAATGCAAGCGACATGTTTTTTTTTTTCGAAAAGAAGCTACCAGATGATTGCAGGAAGTGCATGGATATTCGTGTGTACGAGGTCATTGCAAGCATTGCATTGTGGCATTTTTGGATGTATAACAAGCCCTTTGGTAAAACACTGCTTTGCACTCGTGTACGATGGCAAGATGGCATCAGTCATCTTTGCATGAGATCAGGGGGTGCCGACATCAGCTGCATGCCAGATGCAACTCTTAAAATGTATTTCGGCTACTCAATAATTGGATTGAAATACGTCAGAGCATAGTATATCTTGGCAGTGTGTGGAAATTCACAGCAAATTTTGGTCAGCAAATTATGCATGTCCTGCGTATTTTTACCTGTGTGCCTTCCTTACATTTCAGGGTTGTTCATGAACAGTGAAATTCAACCTTCAAG
The DNA here is from genome assembly GCA_030068105.1 of Sinentomon sp. SZTP_YWyxl. Lineage (NCBI taxonomy): Eukaryota > Metazoa > Arthropoda > Protura > Sinentomata > Sinentomidae > Sinentomon > Sinentomon sp. SZTP_YWyxl. Next base: position 18,164 of record JASGXE010005318.1, read on the forward strand.
CCCAGCAGGTCTTCCATTGCCAGGAAGGATCCCGCCAAATATTCCTCCACCAATCCAGACTCTGCAGGGTCCTCCACCAGCCCGGAGTCTAAACATAACGAATTTGGCAAACAAAATGATGGAGCAACAACAGCAGCAACAAATGGCTATGTTGCTGGCCCAGGCTCAGAGCCGACCCCCGCCACCCTTTCTCATGGGATCGTTTCCTGGACCACCACCAAATATTGGCATGAGTGGACTGCCACCGGGTGTGCCAAGGCAAGCTCCGCCGCCAATCATTCCGGTCTCCACTGGAGTCAACTATCCGCCACCAAATGTGCCTTTGCCAAACAATCCTGTACCACCTGCGACCCGGCCTGCTATGCCAGTCGGAACTTCTAAAGGCAAGTTAACGCACGTTTCAATACTTCCAAAAATGATAAAAAAAAAAAATACTGAATTCAAGTTGCAGTATATTAGTACATGCATAATTTTATAACAAAGGTGAAACGCTGAGCCGGTTGTGTTACGGAGTAAGTAATTGCATTAATTGCAATTCCGAATATACCTGTTTGGATTAGTTGCCTAGTGCCGTTGTGCAGCTCATTTTTGGTGTCGGTTTTTAGCAGATTTTGAACCATCTTTGTTGACTTGCTTACATCAATTCAATGCTTTTCATGGTAGCAAAAATCAGTTCTTCACATCAAATCAATCTTGTGATATTCTGCCAGAAATTGTGACACTTGTAACGAAATAATAACATGATGCAAACTGCACATTAAACACTTTTGTTCGGGAAATCCAAATTGTCCAGAAAGCTTTGGCAGCAGTTTGTGGCAACACAAATTAAATGACTGCACATAGGAAAAGAAGAATGACGGAAAGTATACTTTATGCAACATTTCCATTCATTGCATACAGCAGGCGGTTAAAAATGTGAATTCAGAGCAGAAAATTTGTATTTTACCTGCACAACGATTTGGGTAAATGTGCCGTGCTTCAGGAATAGTAGTGATTTTTGACTTTCCAACCACCGGTTGATAGAATTCCCAATCACACATAGCCGTAAACCACATTTCAATTTGTGGCACGTGATGTTAATAGTTCTATGCCCCCGCGTTTGACGAGAAATCAAAAGATCCCATGAAGTTATCTCATAAAAAGTCATTGGTCCCACATAATTGAAACAGGATACGGAAAGGCGAACATTGAACACAGCTGGTGTACTGATGCGTATTTTCTCAATTCGAGTTTGTTTTCAAAAACTTGTCTTTCTCTCAATTTTGGCATATCCGTTTGCAGTGGCGGGTGTGAAGAAATGGTGAGGATGACCCACAAGATTTCAACAGTCCCCTTCAGTGCATTTGATGTTGCGTTGAAATTTTCCACGTGCGGCTTTTGCTCCGACAGACATATCTCAATGATAATTCTAATTCGTTTACAATCCCACCATGCAGATTGTTTATCTGAAGTGTATTATCTTGCGCATGCAAGTGACCGTAATCATGGTTGGTGTACCAACACAAGAGTTCGGTACCTCTTTCAGAGGTAGATGTTCTGCTGCAAACATCCATTATCGGTTTGCGCGTCATGAGATGCATCAGCAATGCGAATTTATTATCCCGAGTTTATTTGGCCAAAACCATTTGCCGTGATATAGGCAAAACTGTGTTATTCTTGGAATATTGCCATGAGGCCTTTTTTACCATTCCAGATCAGTTGGTTTTGAACCCGTTCCCGGCATCAACAGCTGCTTCAAAAGTGGAAGAAATTGAAAAGCGTCCACTGAACGAAAGGGTCCACGTTGGCAGCGGGAGACTAGCCAATTTGAGATGCATTCAAAATTATTGAGTTTTCTACGAAATTGTTTTTGGATGTCTGTATCGATGCATGATGCATGGTTGTTTGGTGAGTTACCTACCTATGCTGTTTTCATCTTTCTGCTGAAACATAAACCACGATCATATGGTCAGTGGGAAAACTGCACAATATCCATAGATCCATAGAGTATTATTTTCATTTCATCTTTGTTTCATGGCAATCGGAGCACGTTTCATGCAGTTTTTCGTCTATTTATTTTTCTGCGCGAATTTTGTGCTTGTGACACCCTGTGGATGTTAAAGGCGTGAAAGATGAAAAGCATTGTTTTAGGGGGTCAAGAAGTAAAGACACAGAGTTATGATTTTTGGAAATCACATTTGAAAAAAATATTTTTTGAATTTAAAAACTTTTAAGAGGGGGGAAACCTTCGCGCAAACTTTTTTTATTTTTCAACCGATTTGGTTCAAACTTTGCACACATTTTCAGGTCACTTTAACTAAGATCTGTGCAAAATTTCACACCCCTAGTGTTACTGGTTTGCCAGCTGTAGCCAGTTTATACGCAAAAAGTAGACTAAACTTTTGATCGCTGCAGCGCCTAAACCATTGGAGCTAGACACCTCTAGTTTGCGCCAAAGTGATCCAAATGGAGCCAGAATTTGGGTAGAAAAGTCAGCATCCTCCTGCCTAACTTCATTTTTGCTTCCGAATTCAATTAATCCTTATCGCGTCAAAAAGCGGTAAATTTTTACTGCCATAATTTCAAAATGCACTTGTATCATGAAAATACCATATGATAGTCTGATTTTGACCATTCCACCCAATTTAGGACACTTTTTTACATAAGTATGCAAATTTTTAACCTTCTGTGCTGTTCCCAAGCTGAGATATAGCATTCAAAAGTTTGCCGAACATGAAAAATCTTAGTTCCGAGTAAATTGAAGATTGATTAACGAAATAGCGTAAAAATGCATTGAGATGCCTTCGCATTTCGGTCCGTAACTTCTAAACTATATGGAATTTCAAAAAACTGTTTGCACCACTGGAATCAGCAGATTTTCGTGCATAAACACACCTAAAAATCCAAAAATATAATTTTTAGCCATTTTTCGACTATCCGAAGGTTTTCCCCCCCCTTAAAAATGTTAATATTTAATACAAAATGTTGCATTAAATTCTAAATATTTATCAGATTGTTGATGCCGTGCTAACTGTGCGAACGTAGTTAACTCTGAATGCACATTGTAGTTTTCTGACAGCAGTCAGTGTGCTTTGATCTGATTCCTGCATCAGAAATATGTCTACAGTCTACCCTTTGGGATAATTTTTCAGTTCTTGCTTTTTTGCTTGCTGAGTAACTTTCTAACTTCCTTAACTGCATTTTACCTTGTGTCGTGCTTGCCAGCAATTTCATTTTTCGGACACATCCCATGGGATTTTCGCATTTTTAAGAATGTGCAGCAGACCAAGAAAACATTTTTCTTGTTTAGGTTTTAACACGTTTTTGTTGACGGCTGTTTCCAGAAAAAATTATCATTGTGTTTTGCTTGGTTTTGGTCAAAATTTAGGTAGAAGAACCTAACAGATTTTCAATTAGCATAGGTATTACTCACCAGACTTTAATTCTTTTTTCACCAATCGCCCAAAGATTTTCAATTTTTGCTAGACCAGACGGAAGCTGAATTAAACCCCTTCTTATTCAACCCAATGGTTTTCTTTTATCTACATCTTTTTCTTCTCTCCTTTCAGATTGTCCATGCGTTATCTCCACGCTCGTAATGTTCGTTGAAACAGCTGTTTGTTAGTTGCCATTTTTACCACATTTGTATTCCTTCTCTTTGTTTATTTTGTATTTCCGAGGAATTAAAACTAAAGTCATGGTTTCGGTTGTTTTTTCAGCGTGTGTTTTCATTGCAAGCTTATGTCGACTTGAACTCATTTTTTTTTGTTTATCTTGCTTGCAATTTGCTTGTACTAGTTTGTTCCATTTGTTTGCCGCCTTCTGTTTTTTTTTTTTTCTTGTCGAGCTTAAAATATTTTCCCCAAGAAACTATGAAACTATGTCTGTTACGACTTGGTTCGTTGTTGCTTGACGTTATTGTAAATATTTATAAAGTGATTTTCTACTGCATTAATTTCTTGTTAATTTGGTCGGCAACATTTATTTTGATCTGGTAATGCAAGAGTGAAGTCGTTTCATCCTGATCCACTTTCTAAATCTGCCTTGTTCATTTCTTGTTTGTGTTTTTCCACTTTTTTTTTTCTTTTTTGGATGCTCTTGCTTCTTCTACTGTTGAATCAAAATAGAATGTGTTGTCTCTTCGAGGTTATGTTGTTTTTCTGCTCAAGGATACATAATTGTGAACCACCGGGAACCCAGGTGGAATGCGGATAATGCTTGAACATCACTTCCGCACCTAGTTTCCACCAAATTTGAGAATGATAAATTGTGTTCCTATCGAAATTATATTCATTATATAATATATTCAATTATCATCTTTGAGTTGGGTTATTCTTCTTTTGGACAAGCTGCATTGCACTTGAATTTCTCAGCTGCAGAAGAGTTTCATGCAGATTTTTAAATCTGCTGCCACACTACCACAGATTTTTCCGATTGTTGATTTGAAATGCAGTGCAGGCGGAACTGCTCCTTGCTGCAATGGCCCTGGACAATCCCAATCAGAAATCCTTTTTCGCACAAATAATGTCATGAGTTACGCTGTTGTTTGGTCATCTGCGGAGTTCAATATTGTAATTCCGTACACTTTTTCAGTGTTTATGTGAAGTGTCTCTTTTGTACTGTCCTCTCAACTCTTCTTCAACGTTCCTGTCCCTTGTTTTTTGTATACTTAAATGTTCCTTTTTCGTATTTGTTTCATTTGCATTGCGTGCGACCCATGACTTTGACTGCATGTGTTCGTTTCTGTGTGAATCTACTCTGTATACTGCTGTGTGAGTGACAAATGTCTTCATGCAGCGTTCTTCCCCAGTGAATAAGAGATCTTTAAAATTTACAGTTGTTCATGTGTGGTGTTTGCCTTGGTCTTTCTGATCGATGATATTTATATTTGAAGTTGAATTTGCTTGCCTGCCACGCATCTTTTCATTGCATGTTCTCTTTGGGGTTTCATTATTGGTATGTCCAAGGCTTATGAAGTAGGACGTAGGACTTGGAGCATGATAGGTTGTCAACCAGACCAAATGCCAGCAATTTTCAACTCCCATCAGCTTGGCTGCATCTTCCGGTTAGAGCATTCCAGGTTATTGTGGTAATGTCTTGAGGGGTGTCGCTGTTCTTTGTTGAGATTGCCCAAAACAAGTCTGGAGAACTGAACAAGCATAGCAAGATCGATGGCAAAAAACTGGCTAACAGAACATCTACAAATAGCAAAATTGAAGAGCACCTTTCAAACTGTAAGGACATTCCAGATGGCAAGATATTGTAAAAGATATCCTAGAAGGCTAGATATACAAAAAAAAAACATTTTAACCAAAAAAACTGATTTTATTTCAGGGCCCCCCTCGAGCTGTTATACGATTTCAAAATTATTGACATCAGTTTCCAATGTTGATTGTGGCAGCATAATTATTGTTGTCTCATCAAAGGAGTAGCAGTGCTCAGTTAGCTCGTTATTCCACTTCTTTGGTGTTTCGTCCACTTTGGCTACATATGTGCATCTTTTTGCAAACCGCTGTAGAAACTGCAATTGAATTCGTGTCGTGATTGATTATGTTGCTCCGGGAAGATATTTTCTCAGTAGTTTGTTTGCTTGCCTGGTCTATTTTTGGGAATTGCTGCTCGTTCGGTCCAAATTTTTTCTTGATCTTTCCTCTCAAAGCTGCATCAATTTATGGCAATGCTCGTTGCAGGCTTCCACTCCTGGAAACTTTTCATGTTGGCAGGAAAACTCAAAGGACGATACTGGCCATGGATATGATGTTGCAGGACCATTTTTCCTTTCACATTTTGGTGCCCTCCCTTTTTCTGTCCTGGTGCCTTTCCTTTCGCTGTTGGTGCCCTTTTTGTTCTTATGACTGGGAGACAAGCAGGATAAGTTGAGCTGGCCCGACTCATGTCCCTTGCTTTAAATATCTCTGGATGCCTTTTTTGATTGTTGTTGTTGATTTTCAATCATTCCATATTTTTTTCTTTTGACTTCGGCTCTGGGCTGCCCACTTCAACAATGAAGGAGTGCTTGGAATACCTGCGCCACACCACAAAACGATAAAAAAAAATCCTCGGTGGCTTAAATAAAAATTTGACTTTAAAGTTAATCATTCGGTAGTTTGCAGCCTGTAACCTTGGAAAGTGTTTTGTCAAGGGAAGTGTGAATGTTGGGTATCCGACCTGTTTTTCTGCAACTAAGTTTTTTTGTAAATTAGTCGTAACATGTAAAAAATTTCTATAAATCCTTGTGCTCCATTTGTCTTTGCTGTTTACCAAACTATTTTTGCATATAAAAGTGCCTTATGTGAAAAAAAACATTTACATAAATGATTTTGATTTAATGAAAATGGTAAAAAATATTTATATTTTTGAATGAATAACAAAAGTAGCTGATTGTTTATAAGTTTTGATAGCAGCGTAATGTTTTATGGGGATCTGGGAATGTGTTAGGAATAAACTTATGCTGGCATAGTAATGGTGTGCTTAGTTCGGGGAATTAAAATTAATTGTAGCACAATTTTAACTCTGTCTTAGCTTCGAGTGAAATAAGGGCAGGCAATGAGAAGGCCAGTTGAGCTAGCTGAAGAGTTTTCGTTTTTTATGCTACTTTGTTCGTTTTCCACAAAAACACAAGGCTTGGAGTTGATTTCCAGTCAAAATCAAGTTAAGTTTTTTCTTCGTGCAAAACACTTCATTTTACTGGCAAATCTGGAACGTTGTGGCAAATCGACTTTTACAGATAACCTGGAACGTTATTAACAGATAATCTGGAACGTTGTGGCAAATCGACTTTTACAGATAACCTGGAACGTTATTAACAGATAATCTGGAACGTTGTGGCAAATCGACTTTTACAGATAACCTGGAACGTTATTAACAGATAATCTGGAACGTTGTGGCAAATCGACTTTTACAGATAACCTGGAACGTTATTAACAGATAATCTGGAACGTTGTGGCAAATCGACTTTTACAGATAATCTGGAACGTTGTGGCAAATCGACTTTAACAGATAATCTGATATGTGGCAAATCGACTTTTACAGGTTTGACGCTGGGCATCATTTTCCACTTCCCAGCTATTCTCATGCTGAACAGCACTTTTTCCTTCATTAAGGTTTCTGTTTACAAATTGGGGACTGGGGTGTGCAAAAAATTAGGCTTGTTTCAACCAAGGGATGTGAGGTGTTCGGACCCAAAATTTAACATCCCCCGAAAGTAACTTTACAACATCTTAAAACGGCACGAAGGATGAACCCGTGGTGTGTTGTGTTTGCTCCACCAAATTTCGATAAACCTCCAATATCCAGTGGGTTGGAAACTTGGAGATGTGTCTGAAACTAAAATATCACCCTTACCGGGAATTTCGACGATTTTATCTCCATGGTGTGAGTTGAGTCGACGTTGGAGTTGAGTTGACAAGTTCGGACGCGCGATGCGCCCGAAACGTCGACTCAACTCACACCATGGAGATAGAATTGTCGAAATTCCCGGGAAGGGTGATATTTTAGCTCCAATATCCAGTCTGACAAATGTACTCACTTCAAAATTGTCAGGTTCTTTTGTCACGCTCATCAATCCGAGTTTAAAAGTTGGAAACAACTGGCCCCTTTTGCTCCATCCCATGAATTCGACAAAAAGAATAAGATATTGTGGTACGAAATTGGCAAAAGGCATTTTTTCTATTATCGTAATTATAATTGCTCATTAAATTGGAATGTTGGTTGTTTGTATTGTATTAAAAAAGTAATTGATTTTTTAAAATGTAATGTTTAACCAAGAAGTTGATTGATGAAAAATTCCAATCATCTTGATTGTTGCTGCTTGTTGAATTGAATGTTAAGGACGTTTCAAAAACGATTTGATTGTTTTCATTGTTGTCCTTTTTTGTAATTTTATTTGCATTGCATTGTTTTGTGTGGTTTTCCATTTGCAATCACACTTCTCGTAGTGTTGATTGGAGAGTTTTGACAACCATTTGTGTAAAAACAAAAAACTGCCCTTGATCTTGCTTCTTTTGTTTGTTTGTTTGTTTTTTGCACTGCTTTTGTTTTTTGCATTTTCGTGTTGTTCACGTGGTGGATGGCCTTGTTCTGTTTTACTTTTTCCAAATGACTTGTATTTTTTTTCGTTTTCTGCTTTTGATAACAATGGAATGGATGCTTTTTGCCTTTGGGGTGGAGTTTTGATCTCTCTTTTCTCACCATGCATGGGGCGCCTAGGGACTTGAAAAACTTGGAAAAGTCAAAGGATTGAATTTCAGCCAAATCAAAGAAAAGGGTAATCTTTCAAATTTTTTTCATAATTTTACCAGAAATCAGGGAATTCTCTCAAAAGTATGGTGTCCACCCGTGGAACAGAATATCTGTCGTCAGCTGGTGATCGAAATTGGGCAAACAACCTTATCTTTTTGTTTCGCTAATTTCGTTACTGAAAACTGGTGTTTTGGATGAAGG
>JASGXE010005319.1:0-23864 GCA_030068105.1 Sinentomon sp. SZTP_YWyxl
TGACAAAGACGGGTGTTTGGGAAGAAAAGCAACGAGTATCTCTGCCACGTGGGTCAGAAAAAAAAAAACAACGGTTCAATCATTGTCTATCATTTTTGGGAGAGATTGAATTTCGAAAAGCCTCAACAATATGAGCCCATGCTGATGTCTTTTAGCCTTCTGGCAGCCAAATTACAGGTATTTTAAATCCTCGAGTGGGTACTGAACTAAAGAAAAACGAGATTTTTAAAACCATAAAGAATGTAATTTGTGGATTATGCAGCTAAAGTGAAGGTGGGATTAATAAGCAGTCCCCGATGGGCGATGGCCTAGCCCCCAATTTACAACTGTCAACAAAAGGGTAGAACATTTTTGCGTAATGAGAGGGATGACCTTATCATGGGAGTAAAATCGTGAACACAAAGCTGAGCCCACTAAAAAAAAAAAAAAAAGAAAATACAAGCCAAAACCAAACGAGGAGGGTGGAGCAGCATGCAAGTGGTTCGTATTTTCGCAGAAAGTGGTTCAGTATCACACGCGTAACGACCTAACTCCCCATGGCTGAGCTGGCTCCCAACATCGTTCCGATAATGTTTCCATGGTTGAAATTTGAATGTGATGTGGGTCATCTCGTGCCAAATCTGTCCATCAAGGCACCCAAGCATAACAAATTTAGTATTTACAATAATTTTTTTAATTATTAAGTTTTCGTAGATTCTTCCTATCTACCCGGGAGAGAAGTGGTCGAGGTATAAGCAATATGGCTTGTGCGTTGCACAGTTTCCGGATCCCAAGTTGTTGGTAGAGTGTGCTACCGCGGTTTCGGCACGAAAGTGTCGTGCCTTCTTCAGGCCCGGTTCAAAGAACCGTTGAAAGGCGTCTTTTTCACCGCGCCACAGCAGGTGAAAAGGTGTGCGCCACAGCAGGCAGCAATATACTGTACCAGGAGGTCGGTCAGGCCAACAGCACCTTAGTCAGCAGTGAGTGCTGCTGCGAGTGATGCTCTGTCTGGGTCAGCCGCTCCCTTATATATGAGCATTTGTCCTTGAGAGCACAACACAACAGTTTTTGCGTGCCGGATCCGATGACCTTCATCTCTCCGATGATGATTGCCTTTGTCCGTTAGACCCAGGCTGATCCAATCTCCGCTTTTTTGTTGCGTTTTCATTCCCGTGACCTTGGCTCCTCCTCTTTCTGAGGGAGAACCACGTTCTTGGGAAGAAGGGACCTTGGCAGTTGTTAACGGCGTTTTCACCTGCCTTATGAATCTCAATGGATTCTTTTATGTCCCTGGCTTTGTTATTTTCAGCCGTGCACAGGATTTTGCTCTCGGTCCAATTGAACCGGTGAGATTTCTCCCATGAATGGGCCGCAACAGCACTTTTCTCCACTTCGCCTCTGGCGGTGTGGCGTTTGTGCTCTTTTAACCTTGCTTTAGAGTTCTGCGGGTTTGTCCAATGTAGACGTGCCCGCACTCGCAAGGAATCTCATATATCCCGCTTCTATTTTCCTCCTCTACCTTATCTTTCAGATTCGGCAGGGCATTCCTCAGTTTGAGGTGAGGTTTATAGATGCAGCGAATATCGTATGAGCGTAACACATTCGCAATCCTTTCCGAGGTGCCCGGAAGGTATGGTAGGATTGCGTCTGTAAGAGAGCGGCTGTGGCTTTTCGGCTTCAGCCTTTGTTCTCTAATCATAGAAGGTTTGTATCCGTTTTGGATTGCAACCTTTCTTAGATAAGCCGTCTCCTGTTTCCTGGCCTCCACTGTATTACAGTGTGACCCTATCCTCTGACAGAGGAAGCGGAACGCAGAAGCCTTTTGGCTAGGGTGGTGGTACGAATCCTTTCCAATGTATAGATCGGAATTCGTATGTTTCCTATAGACCGATGTGTCTACTTGGCCGTCCTTGGCGTGCTGAACCAGTACATCCAAGAATGGTAGGGCACCTCCCTTTTCAATCTCATATTTGAATCTATAATACCAACAACTTGGGATCCGGAAACTGTGCAACGCACAAGCCATAACCATGGCCCAAGGAAACCTTAACCATTTCATATAAGCAATATCTCAGCATGAGTTTATTTTTTCGTCTGAAACGGAGAGATTTGCCTGGTGTTAAGTTGAGGCATTGTCCATTTTTAAAGCTGAGGCCTTATTTTTATACCTGTGCTGACCTTTATGCCGGGAGTGTAATTTCGGCGAGATTTGCTTGGATATAGCGTAATGTCGGGGTATAAATTCGTCTTCTTTCTTGTTTTTAGACCTGCAAATTCTTCCTTCACCGTCGAGGGTATAATGCAAGTAAGTCATGGTGCAGAGGGAGAGGTGCACGCTTATGATGGCATGTTTGCAATCCGTGCCTGGTTACGGCTTTTGATCAGTGGGCGCCGAATATTGCCATGGGCGGCCTCCTCAAGTGCAAATGCAGTGATGCATTAGGGATAAACTCTACTTTCGCCGAAAAAAGGATTTTCGCAACACCACACTTGCCAAAAGGAAATTCGTCGAGAGGAAACTCACAACTGGTTTTTTTCGAAACTGAGAAAACTTGCAACAACTATTTTCGCAACCAACAGTTGCAACTGGTTTTTCGCCGAAAGGAAATTCACAACGGTTTTATTGCAACAAGATAACTCACAACTGGTTTTTTCGCAACGAACACATTCGCAACTGGTACTCTCGCAGAGATGAAACTCGCAACTGTTTTTTCGCAACTGTGAGAAACTTGTAACTGTTTTTCGCAACGGACACACTCGCTACTGGTGCTTTCGCCGAAAGGAAATTTTCAACTGAACTTGAATTTTTGTGAAAAGGAAAGTTGGGGTTAAATGCAACATACGGGGGGACAATGCACCACGCAGCCGGACAATCCACCACACATCAAAGCGAAGGCAGGGGAGACCGGGGACAATCGACCACGAATATTTCCACTGGTTCACCACGCGGAAATTTCGCGCGGTACTCGACAGTGAGAGCTCTACGATCTCTTCTAAAAAACACAATTGCGAATTCCTCTCCGCGATTTCCTTTCGGCGAAAGCACCGCAGTTGCGGGAGTCCCGGTTGCGAAAATGCAAGTTGCCAACCATTCGCGAGTATTTCCATTGCAAAAATCCAGTTGCGAATTTCCTTTCTGCGAGTTCGTTTTGTGAAATTCCCTTCGGCGAAACTGCACCAAACCGCATCAGGAACATGCTGCAATATTGCCGTTCAATCTTGCAAAGTCTCCTTGAGGATAAAAGTTGGTTTCTGCAGCTGTTTAACATCATTCGGCCTGCCTGAATAGATTCTGTATCAATGGAGGAGGTTTTTCAGATTAGAGAATATGAGTTGCCTGCACAGATGTCTGTCATCAATGTGTGAAGACCGGTAGACTTGGCCCGTTTGGATCCTTTCCAGTTCTACAGTGACGGCGAATTCGAAGATCGTTTTGTTTTTCAGAAAGACTCTTTTCGTCACGGTCTGCAATATCCATTCTGGCTGATCACAACGTCAAGTGTTACTCGTCTTGTTTGAAAAGAGCAGGGCTCGATTTGTGGGGCCGGGTACGGGATGCCAGTGGCACAAAAATTTCGCACAAAAGTTCGGGTTCACCGCCCAAGTTCTTTCCATAAACAAGGCACTGGAAATGAGGCCTGCAACACAGCGGCTACTGAACCAGCGCCTCCTAAAACACATGCACTGAACCAGTGCCTCCTACACCTCCTTTTGCACAAAGTGTTTATTGTTTATTTTATTTATTGTTTATTTGTTACAGTTTGTCACAAAATGTTCTGGTAACACGTCAACATGATAAAAAAAGCAAAAGCATTCAAAAAAACTAAAACAAGGCGAGGTAACACATCATGATGCAGACAAATATGGAGAACTGGGTGGCAGAGAGTTCCAGTCCCGGGCGGTCCGGATGAAGAAGCCGTTGAAATGAGGGGAAAATGCACAAATTGGGATCCGAATGTGAAGATGATGTTGAGTGTGCCTAGGAGAAGAGGTAATCAGGGTAAAAGCCGCAGGGAGATTTATTGAGACCTTGTAAATAAGAACGTCATGAAGAAGTTGTAGACGCCTGTGAAGACGTCTTGATGAGAGAGACGGCAAATTCAGATCGGAAATCATTTCTGACACACTGGCAGTTCGCTCAAAATTTTGAAATATAATGTGGGCTGCACGACGTTGAATTCTGTCAAGGTGTATGATGTGGGAGGCTTGTATGGATCCCACACCTCGCATGCATACTCAAGGATTGGCAGTACAAGGGAGCGATAGGCTTTAAGTCGGGATTCGCGGGATGCATGTCTAAGAGTTCTCCTGACAAAGGCTAGCACGCCACTTTCTTTTCAGTATGTTGAGTCAATATGAGGACTCCAGGATAGGTCAGGTGAAAAAACGACACCAAGATAAGTCACTGAGTCCGCCAGGACGATATCTCTGCCATCCAGTTTTTAACAAACAGGCAATGTGAAATGACTGGATCTGGCCCTGGAGAAATTAATCCAATGAGATTTGGAAGGGTTTGGGTGTAGGTTCCATTGATGGCACCGATCTGTTACTTTTTCAAGATCAGCCTGTAGGCTGATGCAGTCTGCAGGCTGTGTTACAGTCCGGTAGACTATCAGATCATCCGCATACAGACGGACGTTGGAGAAAAGGGAATTTGGTAGGTCATAAATATAGATTAAGAAAAGTAGGGGCCCAAGGACGCTACCTTGCGGAACACCAAAAAACAGAGGGCTGCATAGATGTTGTTGGAGGCACCGACTGAACCCAAATGCCTGCAGTCCGTGACAATGTTCAACCTTGTGTTGCGTCACCTCACACGGAGAGCCAATGGAAAGAAGGATTGGTTTAGGTCGTGCCTAAAATGCAGGAAATCTCTCAGATTTTAAGTCACAGCATAAATCGAAAAAACTGTGGCATAAGAAGGTTAGTCCTGAACTTATACCTCTGCACTTCTCTCCGATTTCACAGGTATATTAAATTTTATTCCCGACCCCCGACACTTAACAAAAACCTGGGACTACGTTAGACCTCGACCACTTTTCTCCGGCGCTAGAGTACCAGACGTTGGCACTCATGATAGATGCTCTGTACAAAACCATCGGTAGAGCACGTTGAAAATGGTGATAATTTTTGGAAAATTTCGCCCAAAAGTCTAAAAATTTCGTTTTTTGGCGGTGGAAATAAAAAGGCTAGAACCTGTCAAAAATGCATTTTGTCATTTTTTTTACGATGTGATTGCTTTGAATTTTGCAGGAACAATACATTGGAAAAATGATGCAAATAAACTGAAGAAGACACTGCGAAAAGAGCAAAAGAAAGCTTTATTTTTCAAATGTTTTTGTGCACTATGATTGCCACTTAATTGAAAAAGGAAAAACACGATGTTTCCGCATGTATATCGTAAAAAAGGAGATATTTCGTGGAAATCAATGAATTTCGTGGAAATTGTCACATTTCGTGGAAAATCGCCCATTCACAATTGCCAGAATTGCCTTTCAATCGACTGAAATGATAAAGAAATAGCAAAAGATGGTTGAAATGGCTGATTTCGTTTTGGCGGTGACAATTCCTTTTCACCATTTTCAGAGTGCTCTAACCATCGGTAATGCAGCCCCAAAACGAGAATGTCACACGTGGCATCTAACATGGTCAAAAAGCAGCTGCTTTGAATCATTGCACCTGAAAAGATTAAAAATGAATTGCTATTGGCCATCGCCACAGGTTTCTCTGTTGGAATATTGCAGGGGAAAAACATTACTTTGCTTAGAAGAGAAAGATGTCCATCCTCAGCCAGGATGGTTTTACCATGGAGAATGGGCACCCAGGTGTGGAGTTCAATGCTAGGAGGACAGTTAATTAGTTTGAAATCCTTCCTTTATCATTTCAGTTGATGTCAAGACAAACCGGTTCGACCGATACACTTGAAGGTTTGCATGACAAATTCCTGACAACAAGAACAAAATGCTAAAAATAACACCAAACGCTAACTAAAGAATGCTTACTTTTTGCGACCAATTCTGCATATTCATCTTGTTTCTCCATCAGTCCTTTCAAAGCTGATGATGCCTGTGTCAACGCTGAGTGTGGTTGTGGTTGAGTCGGCTGTTTCAGAGTCAATTTTATTGCCTGCTTCTGCTGGTTAGAAAGCTGTTACGGGGGGCAATAATATCATGGATAATGATATCATGGAGGCAATAAAAATTAACGTTTCATTACCAAATCTAAGAGCAGAATCAAAACGCACGCACAGCGACGACAAATGGGTTGCTTCCATAACTTCCAGGTTCTGAACCATAACCAATGCATGGGCACCACGAACGGGGAAACATGTTGAACAATAAAGACACAAACTGGCCCTAACCGTTCGTAAATAACTTGAAAAGGCGACGTTTCGCCCCCGCGGGCGTAGGGGCTTTGTCATAAAAAACCTGAACAGTTGGAAATTCGATCTGTTCGAAGGAGACCAGCGATCTGTTCCGATTTTGCTTGACAAAGCCCCACGTCCGCGGGGGCGAAACATCGCCATTCCAAGTTATTACGAACGGTTAGCGGCCAGTTTGTTTCTTTGTTGTTCAACCTGAACCAATACACAAATAAAATTTACTAACTAGACACAAAATGTGTAAAAATGGGAAAATCTGCTCATCAATGATACTCCATGTTAACTTTTTGATGGAGGAATGCTTTGGTCACTTCTGTCACAAGTAAGCCACCACTCCTGTCAACCCTTTTAACACTGAAAAAAATTTCTTTGCCACCTTGTCAACATCAGTCAATTCAGTAAATGTAACAGAACTGACAAACATTGTCTCAGGTGGTGTTTGGCGGGCCAGTGTAACAAGAACACAAATCGCTGGCTCACCTCAGAGCTGCCCAAGAATTCAAAAAAAAAAAAAAAGGCACAACAGAAGTCTTAACAGGCAACGATCCTGTTTCCAGCAACTTTGGACAGCTGATGTCATCATCAGTAATTGAGCAGTTCATTGGAAGGTCAACCAAAATCTGTCACTGGGTTTTTGTTTGAACTGGAAGGAACCGATTTTGTTCAGGTTGTTGGGGCCATTACCCCAAATGCACTGTGTAGTCCACTGTTTAGTTGTTAGTAAAATTTCTGGTGATTGTGTTAATGTTTGACAGAATGGCTAAAGTGTCCGTAAAAAGCAAATCTTGCCAAATTGTGTCAGAAAATTAGCATTTGTGGTACGAATTTTCAACAGCTAAGTTCTAGTTCTAGTTGTCCAGCAAGCTCCAGCTCTCGTGAGCCAGACGGTGGCAGCAAAAATTCAAAATAAAACGACATCAAGAATACAAGTGCCACGGATTGGGCAAGCCAGATAAAATTAATAAATACATGGGAACACCAGTTACGTAACACGTCTCCGCTAGAACCCAGCAAGAGCGTCGTTCCTGGGACCCAAAAAAAAAAAAAAAGAAAAAAGAAAAGAAAATACATATAACACAGAAAATGAAATGAAAAGTAGTTGGCTAGATCGCAAACGGACCTTCAGGACAGTAGAGAAAAGAAAATAGTACGAATTACAGCCAAGTTTGAACAAAAAAGTCTACAACATACCTATGCTCTCCATTTCCAAATTTGTCTCTTTTTTAGAGAAATCTCTTCAAGTTTAAAAGCTAAAATAATGTCTGGAAATTCCAAGCTTAGTGTGGAAACTGGAAAGGCTGACAAAAACATGGTAAAGTAACCTGGAAAAACACACAACAGACACTCATGACAAGAGGTAAGAGGTGCATTCGGGGAGACTTACCTGTGGAGGTGGAGCTACATTGCCAGCTGATACTGTCTTAACCTTAGGACTCTGCTGAGGTAGGCCTTGAGGTGGTGGTACAGGCTGAACTTGCTTGGGTCTCGATACACTCATAGCTAAATTAACGAGAAACAATTAAAAACGATTGAGAAACGATTGCGCTGATTTGCGCCGGAGTTCTCTCCATGCAAATTAAACTAAATTATTATTATTATCATTATAAAACAGAAATTGTGCTGAAATCAATGGGTATCATATCAAAGTCCATGGTGATTTTAGACTATCAGGAATCAAGTGCATATCATTGAACATCACAGGAATCTGTCAACATTTTTTGGCCTTGGGCCCAATGATCACCCTCGCAAATTGCAGTGTCCGTCAAAATGATAAGAGTCAGAAGTAAACCCCACATGGCGTTCTAGGAGATCGTTCTAGTTGTTACGTTCAGAACTAATCTTCTTTAAGGGGGGGGACCCACCATGAAGGTGAAAAAAGAAAATTTCTCGTTTTCAAATGCTGTTCCCCCTGATACTGTGATGTTTTCTTGTGATGTTTTCTGAGTATTTTTGTCCAAAAATGGGCAAAATCCGTTAAGAAATGGCTTCCCAAGACCAAATTTCAATATGCGATGGAAATTCGACCACTGCAGTTTCACCATTTCCCTCAAAAAATGATCATTCGAAAACCCCGTTTTTCTCGCATTTTGATTTCCGGTTAAAAAAAAACTTTCAAATAGCATTTCGGTTGTTTTTAGGTCTAGAAAGGTGAATTTTGGTGCCCAGATTGAAAAAATGTGCTCTTTCGTTTCGAGTGACAAGATTTCTTTTGTCTAGATTCGTTTTCGATTTCTTTTGTCTTAACCATGTTTGAACCTAATTATCGAAATAACCTGCTGCCTATTTATCGCGATCATGTTTTTACTTACAGAACACCTGCTTGGAGTCAAAATTTGAAATTCTGATTCTGTCACTAAAATTTTCTTCAAATTTTGACCCTGTTTTCAGTGTCAAAGTGGAAAAAACGTTCACTCTATATATAATCGGCAGCGCTACAAAGTTTGGGTAAGCTTTTTGCTAAAAATGCTGCCATAGAGAACCAGATGACTCAGGGTGCTGAAATTTTGCAGGAACTCTGAGTTATGTGTGTAACAAATGTGTAACAAAATTAGCACAATCGGTTGAGAATTGTCGATTTTGGAATTTTGGGTGGTCCCCCCCCCCTAAAATGGAAAAAGTAACTGTCTTTTGCAAGTGGGTCCTCTTTCAATCAAAAACATATGAGTCATGCTGACACTTTTGATCCAAATGAGTCATGGTAAACTGTCAACGGTGGGCTAACGTCAAGTGTTGCCAACCGTGATTCTTTGCCAGGAAGCCAGTGAGAAGAAATTTAAGTCATCTGGCACTACAAGTTCATTTCTTTGCAAAAAAAAATCAATCTGCTCACATCTTTTTCTTTTTGAAATATGGATACAACTCATTTTAAAGCAAGAGTAAAGTTTGCGCAAACTCTGCGGGAACTCCAAATCACTCAAAGTTGGATTATAATGGTTTTATAATAAATGTTTTTTTTTTTAAATTTTTTTTCTAGTGTTTTCAGATTCTTGTACTCACTCTTTTTCCCTTTTCTTTTTTCAGTTATGATACACAGGTAGGCTATGCATCTGGACAGGCATGCACAGACTAGTCGAACTTAGAGCATTTTTGTTGAAGTAGGAGTGAACACACATTGTCAAATTGAGATCTAAGTACAGTGTGGCACGAGATCTGGAAAAGGTGTCATCAATCCTTGAAGTGAAGAGAATTACCTCCTCCACCAGCTGTTATGGTGCGACGAGAGAAGTTTTCCCGCGGAGATCGTGAAGAACTGCTTCCACTGCTGGACCGTGATCTTGAGCCAGAAGAAGACCTTGAGCCTGACCTCGACCGAGACCCCGAACTTGACGTGGAAGGTGATCTCGATTTTCTGCTCAATACCTTCGACGGCAGAGTTGCCTTTGATGATGGTAGAGCCGCTCTTGGAATCACTTTTGGAGCCGCTGCAGGTGGTGAAGATAGTGGGAGGGTGATCTTCCCAGATGACACATTTAAAGTTCCACGGGCCTGAAGCGCTTTTGTCACATTTTGTACAGATGTTTGCAACACACTAAGGATCTTGGACTGTAAATTCGGATCTGGCTTCGAGGCTGTTGAAACCGCAGCCTTTACGGTTTGCTCCAAAGCCTTAGATGGAATATGGGGGTGAGATTGTGGTTTGTGAGGGTCATGTGGCCGAGGGGGTGGTTCAGGTGCCATTCCAAGTCTGGCTGCTAAGCCTGACGATGCCTTGGAGGGAGCTCTCTGCAGCAAAGGCGTTGAAGGAGGTGAAGGAGCTGAGGGATTGGCAAATGTTGGAGGAAAATCGCTGAAAATTAAAAAAAAAAAATGATCAGAGGTTTCTAAAGTCAAAAATAACTTCACAATGGAGGTCTCTCTCTTCCTCCGTGCCTTCTTGCTTGTCAAATTCCTATCTTTTTGATGCTCTTTGACATTTTTGCCAAGCTGGTAGCAAATGTTAAAGGGCAAAAAAGAAAGGAATTTTGCAAAGATAACGATGTGGTCGTGCTTGCGAAATAGGTATAGGCAATCAAAAATATCAATGTGTTTTTCTTCCAATTGGGTTCCCAGTGGCTTCTTTGATCTATTTTTGGGAACTTCAATGTGTTTTTCGAATTTTGTTTTCCAAAAGGACCACCAGCACGTACTTGCTCTCTTTTTGTCGACTTACAAATGAACAATAATTGAAAAGAAAGTTGCCTGCAAATGAGCAGCATTTTACAAAGGTCCAAAATTCTGTGTTTTTCTGCCATGGAGGAAAGATTACAGATTGCACAGGAGGGTGACAAGATTGCAACAAGATTGCAATCTTTGTTGTCCCAATGCATGTCATGTGTGAAATCGGATAAGAGATTCGAAGAGTGAAGTGCGGTACTCAAACTCAAAATTCTCCAGTCCAGAAAGTCAGAATTGGGAATTGAAGTTTACTGACCTTGTCACCGCTCAATTCACCACTGGGAGAGTTCCGGAGGTGAATTTTATTTTGAATCTTTTAAAGAATTTTATTCATTGCCAGGAGCACAAAAATTGGCAATGCCTGATACGAATCAGTAAATTCCATTTTACTTCTAACATGAAAAGAGTTTGTTCCATTTTATCCGAAAAAAAAATGAACAGAAGAAAAACATTGGTTTTCTCTTCAAAAAAAAAAAAAAAAAAAAAAAAAACACTGACTCGATAAAAAATTTCCCACAATTTCAAGAAAAAAAAAAAAATGAAAACAGAAAAACATTTTTGGCAATGCAGCTGGGCAGACGACACAACATGCACACCAGCTACCTGAAAAGTACAAAACAGCAGTCACTTCAGTCAACGAATTGTGGGATCAACTTACTGTTTGGGTTTCGGTGCCTGTTGGAGAGAAGAAGGGTTGATGTTTTCAGGCAGAGTTGATTTGACCTGTTGGCCAGATGATAGGGTGTTGGCATTGGAACCATTTTGAGTGGGTGCTGCTGCTGCCATGGTCTTCAAATGGGGCAAGATCTTGCTGGCCAAAGGAGTCGAAACCTTCTTCGCAAGTGCCATGGTGGATCCTGCAACACAACAACCAAAACATATCTATCAAACAGCTTAGGAGGCTGCTAACCACCACCAAAAGAGAGCAGATGATTTCTGTTCACAACCACCCAACTGCACCAATTTAAGCACGCCACTTCCCCCCTTTGAAGGAGTGTCCAAAAAAGTGAAGAACAAGCTTCGAGAGCAGGGGCAGGTTAGAAATTTGCCGCCCCAAGGCCAGAATATTTTTGCCACTCAGTGGCGTCGCAGCCACAAATTGGCAGCGGCAAGATGCTGGCCCCAGGATGCAGCGGCCCAAGCGCGGAGGGTCCTGAGGGTGGGACCAAGGGGTGGAGCCCCTGGTGGGGGGCTGAGGGTCGAAGCCTCCAGAAGCCAAGAACATTATGCCAAAAATGGCATCCTGAAAACCACTCTCAAGGCAATTTGAACTCCAAATCTGAACAATGAATGGCGTCCTGAAAACCACTCACAAGGCAATTTGAGCTCCAAATCTGAACAATGAATGGCATCCTGAAAACCACTTTCAAGGCAATTAGAGCTCCAAATCTGAACAATGAATGGTATCCTGAAAACCACTTTCAAGGCAATTAGAGCTCCAAATCTGAACAATGAATGGCATCCTGAAAACCACTTTTAAGGCAATTAGAGCTCCAAATCTGAACAATGAATGGCATCCTGAAAACCACTTTTAAGGCAATTAGAGCTCCAAATCTGAACAATGAATGGCATCCTGAAAACCACTCTCAAGGCAATTTGAGCTCCAAATCTGAACAATGAATGGCATCCTGAAAACCACTCTAAGGCAATTTGACCACCAAATCTGAACAATGAATAGCATCCTGAAAACCACTTTTAAGGCAATTAGAGCTCCAAATCTGAACAATGAATGGCATCCTGAAAACCACTTTTAAGGCAATTAGAGCTCCAAATCTGAACAATGAATGGCATCCTGAAAACCACTCTCAAGGCAATTAGAGCTCCAAATCTGAACAATGAATGGCATCCTGAAAACCACTCTCAAGGCAATTTGACCTCCAAATCTGAACAATGAATGGCATCCTGAAAACCACTTTTAAGGCAATTAGAGTTCCAAATCTGAACAATGAATGGCATCCTGAAAACCACTTTTAAGGCAATTAGAGCTCCAAATCTGAACAATGAATAGCATCCTGAAAACCACTTTTCAAGGCAATTAGAGCTCCAAATCTGAACAATGAATGGCATCCTGAAAACCACTTTTAAGGCAATTAGAGCTCCAAATCTGAACAATGAATGGCATCCTGAAAACCACTCTCAAGGCAATTTGAGCTCCAAATGTGAACAATGAATGGCATCCTGAAAACCACTTTCAAGGCAATTAGGCTAGAGCTCCAAATCTGAACAATCAATGGCATCCTGAAAACCACTTTCAAGGCAATTAGAGCTCCAAATCTGAACAATGAATGGCATCCTGAAAACCACTTTTCAAGGCAATTAGAGCTCCAAATCTGAACAATGAATGGCATCCTGAAAACCACTTTTCAAGGCAATTTGAGCTCCAAATCTGAACAATGAATGGCATCCTGAAAACCACTCTCAAGGCAATTTGAGCTCCAAATCTGAACAATGAATGGCATCCTTAAAACCACTTTCAAGGCAATTAGAGCTCCAAATCTGAACAATGAATGGCATCCTGAAAACCACTTTTCAAGGCAATTAGAGCTCCAAATCTGAACAATAAATGGCATCCTGAAAACCACTTTTAAGGCAATTTGAGCTCCAAATCTGAACAATGAATGTCATCCTGAAAACCACTCAAGGCAATTTGAGCTTCAAATCTGAACAATGAATGGCATCCTTAAAACCACTTTCAAGGCAATTTGGCTAGAGCTCCAAATCTGAACAATGAATGGCATCCTGAAAACCACTTTTAAGGCAATTAGGGCTCCAAATCTGAACAATGAATGACATCCTGAAAACCACTCTCAAGGCAATTAGAGCTCCAAATCTGAACAATGAATGGCATCCTGAAAACCACTTTTAAGGCAATTAGAGCTCCAAATCTGAACAATGAATGGCATCCTGAAAACCACTTTTAAGGCAATTAGAGCTCCAAATCTGAACAATGAATGGCATCCTGAAAACCACTCTCAAGGCAATTTGAGCTCCAAATCTGAACAATGAATGGCATCCTGAAAACCACTCTAAGGCAATTTGACCACCAAATCTGAACAATGAATAGCATCCTGAAAACCACTTTTAAGGCAATTAGAGCTCCAAATCTGAACAATGAATGGCATCCTGAAAACCACTTTTAAGGCAATTAGATCTCCAAATCTGAACAATGAATGGCATCCTGAAAACCACTCTCAAGGCAATTAGAGCTCCAAATCTGAACAATGAATGGCATCCTGAAAACCACTCTCAAGGCAATTTGATCTCCAAATCTGAACAATGAATGGCATCCTGAAAACCACTTTTAAGGCAATTAGAGTTCCAAATCTGAACAATGAATGGCATCCTGAAAACCACTTTTAAGGCAATTAGAGCTCCAAATCTGAACAATGAATGGCATCCTGAAAACCACTGTCAAGGCAATTTGAGCTCCAAATCTGAACAATGAATGGCATCCTGAAAACCACTTTCAAGGCAATTTGAGCTCCAAATCTGAACAATGAATGGCATCCTGAAAACCACTCTCAAGGTAATTTGAGCTCCAAATCTGAACAATGAATGGAATCCTGAAAAAACCACTTTCAAGGCAATTAGAGCTCCAAATCTGAATATTGAATGGCATCCTGAAAACCACTCTCAAGGCAATTTGAGCTCCAAATCGGAACAATGAATGGCATCCTGAAAACCACTCCCAAGGCAATTTGAGCTCCAAATCTGAACAATGAATGGCATCCTGAAAACCACTTTCAAGGCAATTAGAGCTCCAAATCTGAACAATGAATGGCATCCTGAAAACCACTTTCAAGGCAATTTGAGCTCCAAATCTGAACAATGAATGGCATCCTGAAAACCACTCTCAAGGTAATTTGAGCTCCAAATCTGAACAATGAATGGCATCCTGAAAACCACTTTTAAGGCAATTAGAGCTCCAAATCTGAACAATGAATGGCATCCTGAAAACCACTTTCAAGGCAATTAGAGCTCCAAATCTGAACAATGAATGGCATCCTGAAAACCACTTTTCAAGGCAATTAGAGCTCCAAATCTGAACAATGAATGGCATCCTGAAAACCACTTTTAAGGCAATTAGAGCTCCAAATCTGAACAATGAATGGCATCCTGAAAACCACTTTTAAGGCAATTAGAGCTCCAAATCTGAACAATGAATGGCATCCTGAAAACCACTCTCAAGGCAATTATGGCTCCAAATCTGAACAATGAATGGCATCCTGAAAACCACTTTCAAGGCAATTAGGCTAGAGCTCCAAATCTGAACAATCAATGGCATCCTGAAAACCACTTTCAAGGCAATTAGAGCTCCAAATCTGAACAATGAATGGCATCCTGAAAACCACTTTTCAAGGCAATTAGAGCTCCAAATCTGAACAATGAATGGCATCCTGAAAACCACTTTTCAAGGCAATTTGAGCTCCAAATCTGAACAATGAATGGCATCCTGAAAACCACTCTCAAGGCAATTTGAGCTCCAAATCTGAACAATGAATGGCATCCTTAAAACCACTTTCAAGGCAATTTGGCTAGAGCTCCAAATCTGAACAATCAATGGCATCCTGAAAACCACTTTCAAGGCAATTAGAGCTCCAAATCTGAACAATGAATGGCATCCTGAAAACCACTTTTAAGGCAATTAGAGCTTCAAATCTGAACAATGAATGGCATCCTGAAAACCACTCTCAAAGTACCTAATTAGAGCTCCAAATCTGAACAATGAATGGCACCCGGAAAAGCAGTCTCAAGTCAATTAGAGCTCCAAATCTGAACAATGAATGGCATCCTGAAAGCCACTTTTAAGGCAATTAGAGCTTCAAATCTGAACAATGAATGGCATCCTGAAAACCACTCTCAAAGTAATTAGAGCTCCAAATCTGAACAATGAATGGCACCCAGAAAACCAGTCTCAAGGCAATTAGAGCTCCAAATCTGAACAATGAATGGCATCCTGAAGACCACTCTCAAGGAAATTAGAGCTTCAAATCTGAACAATGAATGGCATCCTGAAAACCATTCTCAAGGTAATTAGAGCTTCAAATCTGAACAATGATTATGCTTGTGGTGACCCAGACCTAGCATGATCTGGCTGCTTTGTTTTCTCATTTTTCTTTGCAATTTGACACCTCAACTATTTTGCCTACCCAGGCCGGGGCCCATGGGGTGACCCTGCTGGTAATCCGCCCCTGTTCGAGAGTTGAGATTAACTGAGGCAAGAAATTATGTTTTGTGACAATCCAGGGTTACTCCAATAAAAGTAGGCCCTAGGTGTCAAAAAAACTTTCCCTCGACTTCCCCTAGCAGGACTGATTCCATAAAAAAAAGACTTTCTACAATCTAACGCACATGTGCTGATAAAACATAATATCATCCAGCGATAGTTGGGATGGAAATGTGTTCTAAGATTTTCCGCCACAATGTTACTCTTGATCCAAGATTCCTTACACAAGTAAATTTCACGAACTGCACGATGCCAAAATTGACTTTTTTAGTTGGATTTTTTCAATCAACCTTCAGGGATTGCACACCTTTTTGCTGGAAAATGGATTTTGTCATTTAGGCCCTGACATCCTTTTTACTTAATTGTAATTTCTGACTAACTCCAACTTTCAAGCGGGCTAATTCATGCCTCCTATAGATAAAGCCATCGCACAGAATCATCATCAATAAATGGAAGATGGAAGGGACGAGGAAAAGACAATGCCAGTGAACAGCGGATCGCGGTGCACCGGCCACGGATAGTAAAAACTAAAATTTCTCTTGAACCGATTCACTGATCATTGTGCTGGAAAGCTGATAAAAGGCAATTTCAGATGTGTATAACAGTCCCGAACTTTTCATTGCTAAAATTCTGAAAGTAACAAAAGTGCCCCAATCAAGATGTAATAAAATTCTGGGTTCCTGACTCACATTTTCAAATATTGTGCAAATGTTTCCATTGTAACATGGTTTCAAGCTGCGTAAGAGTTGTAGAGGAAGCTTTCAGCTTTCCAAAAACACCAAAATCATTGTTTTTGGACACCATTTGACGCTTTTATCATGACAGAACGCGACGCGGAAGCATTAGTTTGTATTTCGAAACAATTAAACACACGTCAAAATGAATGTTGCCCAAGACCAGAAGGTAAATAATGTTGCCAAGACTTTTGAGCAGAGCCCACAAAATTGAAAATTTTATGTTTCAGATATTCACCTATGAAAGATGACCATAGGCCTAAGCTACACTGCCTGCCAAAAGTCTTCGATCATAGACATTCATTATTCACTCCATTGATTCCAAATGGCACCAAGAGCATGTCGCATGCTCAAATGAAAGAGCACCTTCTGTGAAAATTAGACGCACTGGTTAGTGGTTATGCCAGGCCCCTTTTTTCTGGAACACTCGAAGACTTTCGGTGGACAGCATAGGTACAACAACTATTGCACAATGAAAAGCCTTTTTAGATACATTTTGCATGTGACATGCGTTTTGATGCATTTTGGATTAGCTCCAAGTGAAGTATGAACTTCTGCGGTCAGTTGTGTTCGAAGACCTTTCCGAAAACGAAAAAATCCAGTTTTGAGGACTTCGCGCAAATGTCCCGGAAACACTGGTTTTGTTTATCCTGAATTTTGACGTGTGGTCCTGTGTTGAAAACAAAATAATGAGGCCATGCCGCGTTCTCTTTAATAAAATGAGGCCGAAAAAATGGTCAAATGATGTCCAAATGCAATGTTTTTTGTGTTTTTGAAAAGATCTCTTTTTGAAAGAACTCTTCTGCAGGCCGAAACCATGTCACAACGGAAAAATTGCACAATCATTGAAAATATCAAAATCCGTTATCCGGTTCAAGAGAAAATTAACTTTCTTTCGGCTAGCCACCGCGATCCGCCATTCACTCCCATTGTCTTTTCCTCTTTTCTTCCATCTTCTATTTCAAAAATGAATGACGTCACATGGTTTCGTGCGACGGCTTTATCTATTGGAGACACTGGTTAATTGAGATTGGTGGCAAAAGAGTACCTACTGCGGTTTTAAAATTTGATATCTTACAAAAATGAACAAGGGGTCATCAAGGGTTCAGCAGTCAATAATTATGCCTGCCTAGGCACCTTTCACTTAATAAAGAAGGTTTTATAGGGTTTTCCAGCATCGTTTTAAGATGAATCTAAACATTCACTGGACCGTGTGACATTACACTTCACGGATTTGTGAAATCACATAGAAATCACTCCGGCACAGCTAAAACACGTGTCTGACTTCAAGGCCTGCACAGGACATAATTACCTAGACAACAGAAAAAACATCGGTCAAAGTACATCCGTCTGGCTTTCAGAAAACAAAGGCACACAGACCTGTCCTAATTGCGGAGAGTAACGCAGGCTTCTCTCTCTTGTACTTTGACCTAGGACTGGGAGATCTTGAACGACTGGAGCGTGAACTGTAGCTGGACTTGCTACTGCTAGAACTAGAGCGTGAATGAGATCGAGATGAGGATCTAAAGGGGAACATAAGAAAAAAATCAAATGTCATGCAGGTGAAAGAGTTAGAATCCAATGGTGCCAATGTCTGTCCGCACAGAAACCAAATCATAACTCTAGGAGAGTCAACAATCACTGAACACCAAAAAGTGTCATCGGAGGATGGAAATACCTGCAGGCTTCAAAATTATTGGGCATTTCTTTGTGAAAATGAGACATTTAGCAAGTACTTAGCAAGGACTAAACACTAATGTTTGTAAACTGGGTTCCGAAATGAAATCTTTAAGTTTCTGTTTTGTTGCCATCGGACGTACCCGGTGGGCACAAAGGCAAAGTTTTTCTCTTCAGAAGGTTTGTGCTGTTTTAAAATCGAGGCATTCAGGTTAATTCAGTCTGAAAAAAACAGCCTGGCTCGATGGTAATCGACGGTTTGAGATTCGTCCTATCTAAACTGAAGATCAAAATGGACAATAATGTATAGCTTTAAGTCGAAACGTTTTTGTAAAGATTTAGGTATCTCTCTCAAAACAAACATGCAAACAAAACATTACGTGTGCTGTTGCGTGGTGCATCTTTTATCAAACCATATCGAATGTAAAGGGAAAAAACACAAATTTAATGGATTTGAAAAAAATTGTCTCAGCATGATGACATTTTATGGACATTGTCCAGAGCAAATCAACAAGTGGGAAGGAGAGAAAGGAGCTTAGCAAAGCTGCCTTGTGTGTGAATAAAGATCAACCAAAACTCGTTCAATGCAAAGATCGAAAAGATCGCAAGCAGTGTCAAAAATGTCTCAACAAAGCAGTGAGCAACTTCCATTTGGTGGACCAGAATGATATTGGGAAAATCGCTGTCATCACCCAGATATGAATACAGGGTGCCCCAAAGTTTACAGACCACACTAGGAACTACACAACTTGCTGCTCTTCCTGGATGTTTGTTTCACTTCTAGGCCTGGGCTGAGATCAGCACTCCAGGTGAAACATATTGGATTGGTTTATATTGATTGTCACAGCAGGGATAGGCAAGGTGGGGCAACTCACACCGGGGATATGAAAGGCTAGTTGGGGGTGAGGGCACAGCTGGCTTGTGGCCGGAGGTCACCTGTACAGCCTGGGGCTGCAGTCCCTTCTGGGGATCCAAGGGGCACTGCCCCTAGCATGGGATTTTGGGCAGAGTCTCCCACAAAACCCCAAGCTTTTTGACATCTTTAGACGTCTATACCTAATTTTTCCACTCCTCTTGTTACATTTGACGCTTTTGTCCACACCAAACCAAACACATCTCTGTTGCAGGGTTGCTGTTATGCAGGCAGAGACAGACAACAGATAATGATGTGCTTTCCACAGACAACATGATAAGACAAACACGTAATGTAGGCAAATACCTACATCATCAGAATCTGTGCATGGCATCTTTCAAAAAAATTGTTCTAGCTCAAGTACATATCCATCGAAAACCTGGGTCAATGAATTCCTTGGACCATGCAATTTTGTTACTTTCCAGAAAGTGTGAACTTTGACCGAGAAAGCCATTGGATTGCTTCAAATTCAAAGTGCATTAAAAATCTTACCCAGATGAAGAATAAGATGAGCCTGAGGAAACACTCTCTCTTCTTCGTGTCTTCTTTCCACCGACAGACGGAGAGAGCTTGGATCTCATCCAAGGATCAGCCCAATCATCAGCACGTCTCAGTTGAGGTTTCACATCTTCAACTCTGCAATGGGATGGGGAGAAGGATGGGAAACATGAATGCTTCAACATCATCTCATAATTGGTAGTCATCATCTCAACATCATCATCAAAGTGGCGTGCAATGAGTTATGCAAGAGGTCATGCGCAGGCATGTGATCTAGAGGGGATTATCTGGGCGCAGCCCAGACGGGGGCTCTAGGGCTACGCCCCAGCGGGGTTTCAATGGGCAGAGCCCCTTGCAGGAGCTCTGGGGGGCGGAGCCCCCCAGAAGTTGGCGAGGTAAATCGGCTGAAGAAACATTGAAATTTAGTGTTCATTTTCGGTGCAGGAATTGGTGATCTGGAGGCCAAATTTCCCACACGAGCCAAAAGCTCATGCCAGGAAGGAGCAAGTGATCACCTGAGGAGCATTTTTATTTCATTATTTATTCAGAATTTCTTCCGAGCAACTTTTTCATTGTTTCAACACATCCAGACGGAATTGGTCACTGAGTTGTGTTTCAATTCGAGATGCTCCAAACATGCCCAAGTTCTGAAATGTACTCAAATGCGTGGATGTCTTTTCGTAACTATTTAGTTGGCGAGGTAAATCAGCGTATCCTTTGAAGTTCCAAGTGGTTTGCTGCAGCTGAACAAACAGGGCCAACAAAAGACTTTCGACTCAATCTCACAACCAGTTGACCACTTGCACTTTTCATTCATGATCGTGCTTAAATGGCGTGTGTGACCTGACTTCCAGATTTTGTTTTCCTTGCTTTCAACTCGTCTTTTCTTTTCATCAAAAGACCTGCAGCTGAATTTCACCCTTTTCAGACATTGCACGAGCGAGAGTTTTTGTTCAGCTGAGGTTGTATTGTATTGTCTCAGCGCTGACAACTGTGAACAGCTTGGATTTCCGTTTCCATGGTGGACATACTGCAGCGGCACACCAATCAAACTCAACTGATCACCGCCCCAATCTCAACTCAGCACCCACCCCTCAAAATCTCAGCGATGCTTTGTTGTGGTCCCGTCGATGTTCTCTGCTCGCTTGTGCTGCCGCTGAATTGCCTGCCCAGGATATGATCTATGCGGATTCCTCTCCGCATATTCTCGTGCCTTTTTCAAGCTGCTTCAGCCATGCATCAGAACAGCATGTGGTTGCACACCCATGGAAGGAGACTGCCATCAAAACAGCACCGATCCATGCGCTCCTGATTCCGCATACACCAGAGCAATACCGACACGGCAGGGATTCCCAAAATATGCAGCCGCCTGCAGAGTTTGCCCGCAAATATTTTTCGCAGGAAAAGGACAGCTGCAGCTAAAAAAGGAACTGGAAATCAAAATTCAGCACAATTTGAAATTTTTTCCTTCTTCCCGAAATTTTACAAGTCATGCACTGCATGACTTGCAGACAATGGACGGACTGCCACTGCATCATCAACATGGTTTCACGTCATCGCAGAAATGAACAAAAACGGTTTCAACATCCAATCACTGGAACATGCAAGATGATTTAACATCCTCAGCTCCTCGGGGTTTTTAACTCTAGAACGTGATGCCCCAGAATGGGGAGAAAGAGACCGTTTTCAACTTATGGACAGAAGAGACAGCAGAATTCATGCCAACCACGTGCTCCTCAGTCACACAAATAAATGTTAAAAGCTACAAGAGATTGCTGAATAGATAAAAAATGTCATTCGCATAAGTACCAACACGTTTTTACCCTTTGTGCTAGTTTATTTGACTTGTCTGAGTGGGAATCCTTTTCCTCCAGATATTATTCTGCATACTTTTGTTATGTTTATTTTGTTATTATTATTGTGGGCAACCACTGCGCAAAGGTGGATAAAACAAAACAAACAACAAACAATAGCAACCAGATAGCATTGTCAGTGCAAAAATTAATTTTGAACGGAACACAGAAAACAATGATGAGCAAGACAACATTCAAACATCCTGGCAGAAGAAATCTAGCTCGTGCTCTGTAAAACGCTTTTCTTAAAAGTTTCAGCACTCATGTCATGAGCATTGCCAAAAACCTCGGAGCCAGAGCTCAAAGCATTCCACTACCTCACAGTCCTACACACGAAAGAATACCTACTTCCCCACATCTCTGCTGACAACCCTTGACTTACTGACTCTTTAGGTGCAACCACCAAACACTTTTGCAAGTTTTTTGGCTGATATTCTCTTGCGTACAATAATGCAGAATCATTTTGTGTGCCTTGCTCCCAATTCAAGTTAAATGATAATGGCATCACAGGAACACATGGTGTCAAAAATCAGGAGTCGAAGTGCTAAAGAATCATCTAAACCCAAAAAGAAAAACTAAAATCGGTCAAGTCAGGCCCTTCTAAATTGGCTATCATGACAAATGCACCATTCGGCACAGACCTTATTGGCCCCAATGGGAAGACGGAGTTCAATGCTTTGTCTTGTGGACGATTGTCCATTTGCACGTTTGTGCAGCTCGGTTCTTCAACTTGTGGACAACAATAATAATTGCCCATCATGGGGCGTTTCAGTTTTGGATGTTTGTCCAGTTCGGTGCTTCAACCTGCAGACAAAAACAATCGCCCGCCATGAGGCATTTCTGTTTTGGATGCCTATCCATTTCCGTGCTTCATTTCTGGACAGATTTAACCTTCGGACGTTTGTCGGCAATTGAGCATTTCAACTTGTGCATTGTGATTGTCCAATTATAGAGTGCCACCTATCGACAGTCAAAAGATGATGTTGTGAATAATTGCAGCTAATGATCTTAGAAGAGATGAAAGAGGCGGTGGAGAAAAGATAAATGCTTCGTTGACATTTTCAACTCACCTCTCATCCTTCCATCGCTTTTCGGGTACAGTTTGTGGCGCTATATCACCCTGATTTCTGATCTCTTTCACCACCTCACGATCCTTCCTCCTCTTCTCGTAAAGCTCACGTGAGAGCCTGTCATTGGCTGCCCTCTGAAGTTCAAGCTCTTTCTCCTGCTGCCGTTGTTTGATGAAGTCGATGTTCCTTGGATCCTGCTGCCTAACGATTCTGACCTCAACAGGGTGGGCTCCTGCAGGAGGAGCCACAGGAGGTCTCCAATGACTGGGAACAACTGGGGCATCCAAGCCAAAGAGGGCATCATGGCTGTAAACATAATGATTGGGACCATTAGAAACGGCGCCGATAGGTACACTTATATTTTCATCTAGGCCTTAAAACGTTTATTGCAAATTGTAAAACTGTTTGCCCACAGGGTGGCATTACTAGGTGACGTAGGTTTAGGTTGTATTTATTGACCACATTTGCACGTGTTCAGTAGTTGAGACCAATTATTTCAAAAGTGCCAAAGTTTTTCAATTTCAGCTTCCTTTTTTTCGGGGGGGGGGGGGGGGGGCATGTTCCTAAATGTGAACTGGAGTAGAAAGCACTGAAATAATGTGCGTACGTCTCCCTGATTTTGATTCATGCAATGCATGCCAGATTTGCCAACAAAGGGGTCATTTTGAAACCTCGGGGTGGGGTGCGGCATTGCCATCTTAGAACATTATGGCACTGACTGTCTCATTTCGTTTTCCTTTTAGAGGAATCAGTTTGCAAAGAATGAGTGATTGTTAATACCTGGTGTTTAAACCAGCCCAGGGAGGGACCCCCAAGGAAAGGGTGTCATTTAAATCAACCACCGAAATTTCAGAATAGATTCCTCAGGGTCAGGACCATACAAATCGAACTTAACCACTGGAAAAAAGTGACCCGACGCCCCATTACTGAGTTATGCCCCCCCAAAATGGACCCTTTTGGGGTATTCATGGGGGAGGTAAGATTTCACCCATAGAACTGACAAATTTTCAGTACAGGTTCTATGGAACAAGGAAAACAAAAAATGTTTGTGATGAAAAACTGTCCCGAGCCTTCAATTCCACACAGTCCCGCCCCCAAAAAACCAAAAAAGCTCAATTGGGGTTGTTTTGGGGAAACTGTGATATGGAGATTGGGGGTCGCCACACAAAAGCTATTTTTCGAAGGCAGATTCCTAAAGGTACACGGAACAAAAAATTTTCAGTCGAAAATAGTCTTACAACTCTCCATTTCCACGCAGAGCCACTCAAAAACAGCTTGAAACCTTCTGGTTCTCAGGGGGTTACGAGTGTTACCATGGTAACGCACAATGTTACCATGGAAACACTCGTAACCCCATGAGAACGAGAAGCTTTACA
>JASGXE010005320.1:0-24090 GCA_030068105.1 Sinentomon sp. SZTP_YWyxl
AGCTGGTGAAGGGGCAGTAAGCTTTTGCTGTGTATTGTTTCCACTCGGGAAGTTAACGCATAAATACAGGTATCTGGGAGAAATTTTTTGTTTGTTTCATCCATCCTGCAGCCAGCTTGCGATGCGGAATGTTTGGAAATCAAAGAATGTCTTCCCGATTGGAAAACAGACTAATCGGCCACTGCCGTAAGGGTTTTATTGCGGAAAGCACGGAATTCACATTGGCCTAAAGATCCTGTGCTTTTTGATGTGACGCCGACATTTTATAAGCTTTTACTGGTCAAAAATGTCCTCAATTGCTGTTTTTGGTGTCATTCGATATGGCAAACATTTGCCTACAGTTTTGTAGCAGGTTGAACTGTTGCAACAGAAAATATTTGGCAAGTGTGCTCAGTCTAAAAGAATGAAAATGGACTTTGCGCTCGGCAATGGCCACAATTGGACCTTTTCTTCAAACGAAATGAGCTGTATTCATCTTGGACTCCTCATTTTCTCTGCTCTCACGTGCCATCGAAATGGAATCCACCAAAAACTATAGAAATGTGGTTTTTGGAAAGCAGTTTTCGTAAATTGCGACGTGCCTGCGCAATGCAGTTAGATTGGTGATTGGATTCGGGTTGCCAATATGCTCTGGCCATTTTGAAGCAACAAAAGTGGAACCATTTTTGTGTGGCGTATCAGGTTGTTGCTTCTAGTACTTACCATGATAGAATTATTGCTTTCTTTACCATCTCCGTGTTTCTGCTCCATTTTGCTGGAGAGAAGAGATAGGTGTCTTTTTCAACAAAAATGTGGTCTGTTTTTTTTGTCATTTGTCCGTTGACATCCAAGATCAGAGCCTTATTAAGAAAGGTACTAAAAAGTTTTTTTTTAATTTGATTGAGATGAAGCACAGTTTCGTCAGTTATTTTGGCCTTCGCAAAAGTTGGATGACTAGCCTGTTTCCATTCCTTCAATTTTTTGTTGACACTTTGCATCGTAAGTGGGCTGCTGTTCCCGATCTATTGTCCCAGACTCATTGCAAGGGTCATTTACTTTTAAGCTGAGAACTAGCCACTTCTCAGGCAGATTAAAGGTTATTAGGGACACTCAGTAAAAAAAACAATAGTATGCCCAATAAAAAAACCATTAATAATTGCTGTATATTTATGGCTCTGTCTGCATTCTTGAGCGAACTACACGAGATTTGTGAATTGCAAATTTTGTTATGCAGGCTGCTGTAATTTTTTCTTGTTGCTAACAAATTCTTACAAAGAGGCCACCAACAGTTTGTAAAATGAGGTAAAAATATTGTGATGTTTTGGCCCCTCGGCTTTGTAGGCATGCAAAGAAAATGGGTAACATTTTTCATCGAAATAAAAATCAGATTCTGGTTCAATGTACGCAAGTCTCACCCAGCATGTTGAGATCTATGATCCTTTTTGCGTGTGTTTTATAAAGCCTCGCATGTCAGGGGGTGAAATATTCTATCTTGCCAAAATTTAGGAATGGTTTGCTAACAAGAACCCCTTTTTCAAATTTTTGATAGTCTGAAAACCAAATTCCACCATGAGAAAAGGATTGATTTGTGTAAGAATGCTAATGCAGTACTTCATTTGGGAAAAGACCTAAAACCAGTCTTAAAAAAGGGCTTTTATCAGTGTCATTTTACAAGCATGCTTCTCTTACACAAACCAGTCCCAGAGAATGATAAATGCTTCCAATGCATGGCATCTGCTCATTAAACTCTAAATTTTTATTTTCATGCAAACAGGTGGGTTCATCGTCCTCTTCTGGTGCCTCATCGAAACTTACCCCAAAGGAGAGGTTGAGGAAGAAGATGCTTTTGGCCATCAATCGGCAGTGTAAGCAATTTGTTTTTTTTTATCATTATTATTGACAGCATTGTGATGAACAGAGCAATTGTTTGGACCAATCCAAATTTCTTCCATTCTGCCATGTTTCGACATCATTATTTGTCTCGTTCAAATCCAAATCTGATGACTAAAAGAAGCTATGGGAACAAGATATTAAGTTCTGTCAACCAGACCAAAATATATCCGTGACTTATGACTTTGTCAGCTTGACAGCTCCACGTCACACGGTGACATCGAATCCACCTGTGAATGAGTGGGCAATCCCATCTCTCATCACAGGCCAATCACATGACCTGCCTACCGTAATCAACAGATTGATGATTGATGCAAAGCATCCTGTGTTTCCATCAAGTATTCCTCCAGGTTTGTTTCACAGCTGATACTTGGTGGAAGCAATGATACTTGGCATTTTGTTGGAAGCTATTTTGGTTTTTCTCGTGGAATCTTGCCGGGACCTCATAATAATTATCTTTTAAGTTTCTGGACTTGATATCTTTTTAAGTTTTCACCCTCCCTTCAATGGGTTTTTATAAATGAATGAATGAATTTCTGAGCTGTGATATTCCTATGCTTCACATCAGAAGGAGTTTATCAAATTTAACAGGGCTGCTGTTTCCTGCTGTGGGTGTGATGGTCCACAGTGGTCCATGCTGATGGTATGATGGCCCATGAGCTGAATTTGTATTTCGGGCTGTTGTTTATCTTATTCTGATCAAAGGCGTGCATGCCTTGCATCTAGCTACTTGCCTCTTTTTTCTCACAAAAGCATGAAAACCAGAACTGGGTTTCTGGGGTTTATCACCTCGAAGCACAGAGGTGTGAAATGTGAACCTTGCCTGCAAGGGCCCTTTAACGTTAGCTGAGGTTCAGGAAGGCAAGATAGGGTTGCACCTGTGGTCGTTGATTGATGGAAGGAATAATAATTTGGTTTGGAGTGCGCAATGCTCAACCCAGGTTCAGCGACACAATATTTCATTACAGCCAATATGAATTGAAATCCGTGTTTAATTTTGATCAGAACCGGAAGGTTGATAAATTTCCTTGGAGTGCTTAAGGTGGCAATGTACCTTTTTGGGTTCCGCTTGTTGTTTTTGTCATTGCAAGAGAATGGGTGAAGATAAATTGATGAAATTTTGCATGCTGTTTGTCAATTCTTGGACCAAAGGCCATGCAAAGTTTGAACCCCACCAGTGCACCCATTCTCAGTGTGTAGCGGTGAAATACTTTCCAGTACGTATGTTCCTTTTTCTTGACTTGCGTAAGCATGAATGTCGATTACTAAGTCTCATCTGAACTAGAATTGTTCCTTGAGCATGCTGATGCATTTTTATAACTATTCAACTATCGGAGGGATTTAGAGCCTCCGGAAAGCAATTTTTTGAATTAGCGGTAATAAAAAATCTGTCCACCTCGTCTGAAGCTTAACTATAATTAAAAATTAAGGGATTCTGAAAGCATCAGTGTGTTTGGGGGGTCAAAACACATAAGTACGTGAAATTTCAGCCTTATCGTACGAGTTGTTCTCAAGAAAAAGGTACATAAAGATCCAAAAATGTCGATCGCGGCAATTCGCGATTAAGTTTTGCAATTTGTGAAATATTAAAATGATCGATCATTCATTTTTCCCGTAAAATGCGATTTTTCGTAATTGGCACTTCGGATATAAATTGCGATATCTCCAAAAGTACTCATGCTATCGACCTGAAATTTGCAGCAAAATGATCAGGAAACATTGAAGAATAACATAAGCTAGAAATTAAAAAAAATACATTTTTCAACCCACAAAGGTATGTTGCCACCGGGGGCTGGGCCCCGTTGAGAAGCAAAAAATAATTTTTTTTGTGAAAAATATTTTTGGACTGATCAGAAAGGTGGTTTTATTCTCTATCCAACAGTGAAAGAATCATCAAGGTAGCTTAAGCGGTTCAAAAGTTACGGTTGATTATGCGCCGCCATGTCAACTGTAATTTCCGCTCATTGTCGGAAACTATGTTTCGCCAAAGTAGTCTTTTACTAAAACCGCAATAACTTGGGCTTGAGTTGGTCTATCAAACTGGTGGTTTCTGCATTTTAAAGAGGACACTTGTAGCTATTTCCCCACCAGACAGATTTTTGATATATCACTTAGGTTTTGGTCTATAGGCGTCTAAACTGGAAAACAAATGCCGCAGCCATGTCTTCCATCGATGTTCCACTTGAGGATCCTGGAAAAAGGGACCAAATTGAGATATCAAACATTCAAACATCTGTCTGGCAGGGAACAAGCACCAAGTGTCTTGTTTAAAAGGCAGTAAATGCCAGGCCAATATCTCATCTCCAGCTGAAGTTATTACGCTTATTCTGTTTGATCGTAGGCCTGCACTTCGCTTTCGGTTACTTTTTTTTACTTTTTTTTTTCTTCTTTTGCCTTCGTCGCACTTTATCTCGGAACTGGTTTTTGCGAACTTTGAACGCTAATAACTTCCGCAAGAAGAAAGATAAAAAGGTGGGGGTTTTTGCAAAAAAATTGGCCCGAAAACATCTATTTACTGACCAGATAGTTTTTTAATGTCCATTTCAGGACTCTAGCAAGATCATTCCGAACCTGCAATAACGTCGTAATTTTACGCTTTTTCATCGCGCGAATGCCACAAATTGTTGCAGACGGAAAAATACAACAGATATGAAAAATCTGTCTGGTCCAGGTCAAAAGGAGCTCTTGATCTTTAATTTGCAACAAACCCCACCTGTTTATCTAAGCGAATACGAAACTTATTAAAGATCTTGTGCGCTGCCGTAAAAAATTTAAAAACTGCTGTAACTTTTGAATAAATGCGTCGCTCCGTTCTCATTTTAAGTTTTTGTGGGGCCCAGCCCCCTTAAGAGGTGGGCTGAATCATGGAAGGTTGAGGAAGTCGAATTCGCTTTAACTTCCTCTCAGCAACAATCACACAGAAAAGAGGGATTTTGAGGCAGACTTTTACAAATTATTGCAAATTTTTTTCAAGAGAATTATTAAACTTTGAGATTTTATGCTTTTGTTTTCATGTTTGCGTGAATTTGAATCATTTTCCAGATAAAGCAGACAAGCGAGCTGAGGAGGAACGGATAGAGAAGGCCGAACAGGATCGGCTGAATCGGGAGGACGAATTGCGTGAGATTGCCTTGAGACTTCGGCAAAGGTCGGTATGGGCTGACTCACATGCAGAGTCTTGTTTGCGACGTGTTTGTGCTTGCAAGGCATCTTCTCTACATGTAATTTTTAGCACGTCAAACTGCATTCTTTCAAGAATTTATTTGGCAAAGGGCTGCCAGAG
This sequence comes from Sinentomon sp. SZTP_YWyxl, assembly GCA_030068105.1. Lineage (NCBI taxonomy): Eukaryota > Metazoa > Arthropoda > Protura > Sinentomata > Sinentomidae > Sinentomon > Sinentomon sp. SZTP_YWyxl. The sequence continues at coordinate 5,153 of JASGXE010005320.1, forward strand.
GCTCTTCCCCTTGCACCTTCTCTGGGGCTGAAGCCAATGGTGTAGCAAGGTGATGTCCACATGTGTAATTGTACCCTGATTAGACCTCCCTGTCGAGCAATAGATCATCAACAGATTTCTGAATTATCCAAGACTTAGCTGGAAGATTTTTTGGAGGCCAGAGCGAATGCATTCATGCCGTTGCTTTTGGTGTGATTGGGCACATTTCAATTGAATTATCTCCTTGTGTTTCTGTGAGTTGGAACAACTTTTAAACAGCAAAACTTCGCTTATTTCAGAATTGGCTGCACAATGTGTTGAAAAGAACTTTTTAGCCATCTTGATTTTCCCCTTGAATTATTTTAGTGGAATAGGCAGGTACCTACTCACCCAACTTTAATCCTCTTTCATCAAACCCCTAGAGGAAAAGGAAGTTCGGTGTGTAACTGCCTTTGTTACTGTTTGTAACAAAGGCAGTTACAAACAGTAACTGTTTGTAACAGTTACTGTTTGTAACAGTTTGTTTGTTTGTTTGTGCCTTTGTAACTGCCTTTGTTAACCCTACAATGGCCAAAGTCCGCAGGACATGTCGATTTTAGCTAGCTTGTTGATAATACATTTGAATGATTTTTGCTTTGTTGCTGTCCATCCTCCAGATGATTCTTCTGTATTTAAGCACCCCCTCAAATGATTTTTGCGAGTTGCTGTTGATTCCTTGGATGATTTTTACTTGGTTTTTTGTTGTTTATTCCTTGGATGATTTTTACTTGGTTTTTTGTTGTTTATTCCTTGGATGATTTTTGCTTGGTTTGTTATTGTTGATTCCTTGGGTGGTTTTTACTTGGTTTGCTATTGTTGATTCCTCGGATACGTTTTACTTGGTTTGCTATTGTTGATTCCTTGGATGATTTTTACTTGGTTTGGTATTGTTCATTTTTTGATTACTTGGATGATTTTTTTCTTGGTTTGCTATTGTTGATTCATTGGATGATTTTCGTGTTTTGCTTGGTATATTCTTTAGGCGATTTCTGTTGGGGGTGTTTTTCCCCTCGAACCATTGAATTCAAAGTTACCCATTATGATCATTGATTCTCAACATTTTCAGGGAACGTGAAAGACGGAGACAAACTGGCGAGGAGAGTGATAGCAATCAGAGCGGTTCTGGCTCTGGGCGATCCAGATCCGGTTCCCGCAGTCCAAAGCCAACGAGGAGGGGTAGATCGCGATCGGTTTCCCACAGTGGAAGTGAAACAGGGTCAAGCCGTTCGCATAAGCGAGTGCAGAGTTTAAAGCACCGGTCGAAATCCCGCTCTCCAAAACATGGACGGCGGCGGTCAAGGTCTCCACATTCGGCAAAGTCATCAAGTGGCAAATCGACTGACAAGTATCATTGGCGCAGAAATACAGGAAATGAAAGGTTGGTTTCTTTAGCTGGAGCAAACGTCTGCGACAATTGTACAGTGTGGATATGCTTCATGTTTACAACAGCAATTTTTTTCCATTCTGTGTTCTTGTGCTTTCTCAACATGGAGTGGTTGGTGGACTGCAGCAGAACAATTTTTTAAGAAGGTGGCAGCACAGTAATTATAGATGCACACTTTGGCAATGGAAAACTGGTGTGATAATGAAATTCTGTAAATTGTGTGCGAAATGCAACATTTGCCATATTCCCAGAAAAGGGAGTTAAATTCTCGAGTTAGGAGAGACTTTACGATTCGAAATGGATGAGATAGAAAAATGATTTCATGCATCAGCCCCTGGAATCGATGCAAAATGGCTTGCTTCTCTTTTGGCTCTTTTTGGAGTGCATCATCTTACAGTTGCATTCGATTCACCCTGTCCAGCCAGGCGAAAATACAGGAGCAATGAACACAAACTGTTCCTTCATCAGGGATGGGCAAGGTAGGGTACCTTAGAGGGGGGGTGAAGAGGTCTACGAGGGGGGGGGGTAGGGCACCGAAAATGCAGGGGGTCTGGGGGCTGTGCCCCCCAGCGGGGGTCCAGGGGGCAGCGCCCCAGCAAAAGCTGAAGCTTTTTTGAAAAATTAGGGGTCCTCAGATGCTACGACATTTCAGGTCCTTTTTTTCTTTCCTGGAGGGTTTGCAGTCGCAATGGATGGAGCAAGGAAATAACTGTCAGACACGACTTTCTGGATGAGTTTTTTTTTCATTTTACCATTTTCTGTAAATCAAAACAGAAAGTACAAAAGAAACAGAATGTAGCTATTGAAGTCCTGGGGTGTGCAGGGCACACACCAGGACTTCGGCCAAGGGTCCCCTCGGAAAAAGGCTAGGGGGTAACAACGGCCGAAGGTCGAGGTTACCCCCCCCCTAGCCTTTTTCCGGCAGGGGAATCAAAACAGGAATTACAAAAGAAACAGAATGTTGCTATTGAAGTCCTTCCTGGTGTGTGCAGGACACACGAGGACTTTGGCCAAAGGTACCCTTGGAAAAAGGCCAGGGGGTAACCTGAGCCAAAGGCCGAGGTTACCCCCCTGGCCTTTTTCCGGCAGGGGAATCAAAAAGGAAGTTGGTTCAAAAGAAACAGAATGTTGCTATTGAAGTCCTTCCTGGTTTGTGCAGGGCACACACCGGGAAGGACTTTGACAGCAACATTCTAGGGTGGGGGGTAGGGGGAGGTAACCTCGGCCAAAGGCAGAGGTTACCCCCCCTAGCCTTTTTCCGACAGGGGAATCAAAACAGAAAGTACAAAGAAACAATGTTGCTCCTATTGAAGTCCTGGTTTGTGCCCTGCACACACACCAGGACTATTTTCCCACCTTTCTCCGACGGTAACCTCGGCCGAAGGCCAGGGGGGGTAACCCCCCCCCCCCTATGCCCAACCCTGTCCTTCATGCCGGTGTGTTTACTTTTGCAGCATATCCATATTGTGCAATTATCCTGTATTTTTTTAAGAAATATAATAAGCTGTTTTGAAGTTTTTAGACAAGGTTAATCCGCAATATCCGCAAAGATTCATTCATTCGTAAATCCTGTAGCTCACTTCGACTTTGAAAATGAGATCGTCGGATCGGAAAGTTATTATTAGGTCTTGGGATTGTTGTCAACAATAGGGAGGCCCAATATTGCCTTGATGCGGCAGGCTTTTTGTTGTTGTTGTTGTTGTTGGCCAGTCCCCTTCCACGCTGCATAACAGCCAGTTTGGGCCGACTCTGCCAGAGGAAGGGAGGCAAAGAAGAGGATAGTCGGAGAGAAAAGGTGATCCCACATGCTCCACCGCCGCTTGTCAGGCTGACGGTAGGAGATCAATGTTTATGTATGAAAGGGTCTAGGACTTACATGGTACGTACACACCCAACATAGGACATAAGACGTGATGTCCCACTTCCTGCCAAGTGAACCTCAGAGCTCCAGGTCGTCCTCCCCACTTTCTTCCTCCTCCAGAACTGTCACACTGAGTAAAAAGAACCTCCGACATGTGATGAATTTCTTTCTTGCACGGTGTGATGTGTTCCCATTGTTGTTGTGGAAAGGAATACTGCCACCAACAGTAGCCAAGTGACTCTCTCCATGTGTGGATTGGCCGGCCTACCTTTTCTTCGGCCCAAACGGTATCCGTCAGCCCTGCGGAGAAGGTGATTTGGAGGTCGACGTTGAATATGGGCCCAGTATCGGAGTCGAGCAGCCACCAAGTGTTTAGCGATGGTCCGTCCCTGCAAGTCCTGCCTCCTACTCCGGATGTTCAGTCTTGCAAGTGCCGCCAGTTCCCAAAGTCTATGTCTCTCCCAGCGACGTATTCTGGTGCGCTCCGCATTAGTTAAAACCTGCCGTACGTGGTAAGAAGCACGTACGTGCACATACGTGGTAAGAAGCACCTCTTCCATGATGGTCACAAATGACAGCGTAGGCGCCGAGAAACCCTGACGAATCCCCGCCATCCGGAAGAGTGACCTCTCATAAAATGACCTCTCCAGCTGATCCACATTTCTTCACGTAAGCACCGGTGGATGATACGGCTTCTGAGATGTGGGCTGACTTGAAACTGACGCAGGCATGTTTCGACTGTGAGATGTGTGACAGTGTCAAAGGCAGCTTGCAGATCCAAGGAGAGCAGAAATATTTGGTCACCAGCTCTCCAACACTCCTCCAGGATACGCCTGACCCAGAATAAAAGATCCTCCACCCGCCGCGATCACTGGAAGGCTGCCTGATTGGGCGAGAAGATAGGAAGAGTCTGGCGCAATGTTGCCGCCATGATCATTCGGTAGTTGGCTGCAACATTTGGGCGTTTGTGCTTAGGAATGGGAATCACCCATGTCCGAAGCCAGTGTGATGGGTGTTGGCTGGAGTTCCAGAACTGAGCAACTATCCTTGCCAAATGTTCTTGTTGGGCAAGCTATGAGCAGATCAGCAGGTATGCCGTCCATACCAATGGAACTCGTACATCAACCGAGCCCCTGGTTTTATAACAAACCTTATCACACCAAAACTGTCAGGATGCCCGACATGAGAATATATACCAACTAGACTTACTTGTCTTCATTGGTATTACACTCACCCTTCAGTATGCTAAGTGGAAAACCTGTGAACAAACCTGTGTATACAAACCCCTCAGTGTCCATCTTCGTGGCACACTTACACACCTTTGGAATATGTGAAACAAAATATGGGCCTACGACAAAACCTTCGGCAAGTAACTACAAAATCTCTCCTCCCGTAACTTCCAAGTGTTTAAAAACCACTTCTCAAATGAAGAATAAAAGTGGAAGTGAATAATTTTTACTCGCAAAATAGACCCAAAACACTCCTAATGAAATAAATAACTGAACAACTGCGAAACTTATCTTTTATTGTTTCCTGGATCCCTGAATCCTGTGTCACTGGAGTGGTATCTGTATTGTGCACCCTTGAGTACCTTGATCCCTGAACACTTATCTTTTGCCTCGTACCAGCATCCTGCCCGAGCCTCCCACATGCCCCCAAAGGGGCATGCCCCTGAAAGAAGAAAACAAAAACAAAAGACAGGGGAGCGACGATATAGAGGGAAGGGGTAAATCTTAACCTACCTACCTACCTACTAATCTGGCCCAGCTACAGGAACGTAAGGGGATGGGCTGGACCAAGTTGCCGGTTATGTTGGTCAGAATCCGCCTGTGCGCATCACTACCCACCAGGGTAGTAGTAACCTCCTTACTTATCACCATCCCCCCACATCCTGCAGCTGTGCCATGCACCACGAAGTAGTGCGGCCCCTCAGCACCCCTCATCGGGGCGCCTTGATGCGGCAGGCTTTTTTGTAACATTTTTGTGGAGCCAGCCAGTCTGCAATTTTCATCAAGGGGATGGTGAATGACATGTGAAATTTTTCAAAACTACTGGGCCTTTCGTGTGCAGTGTCATTCCCAGCGAAAAAAGCTGGGCACATGGCAGGACACAATTGAACTTCCTTGTATTCATATTGATTGGGTCCGTGCTTGTCTCCCAAGTGGTCAAATTATTTGCTGTTGTTGCAGGTATCCAACAGATTCCCCCTCCCTCATAATCCTAGAAGAAGAAAAGGTGGTCTTGTTTGCATGTAGTTGCCTTTGGTTTTTTCCCAATTACCAAACACCATTGATGTTGTCGGGACATTCTTGTAATGAGGCTATATCTATGGGTGGATGGTGCTTTCACACCAATCTTGGTATACTTGATTGATCCGTGCTGGAGATTATTTGCCCACCCCTGCGTAGTTGGTGATAGTTGTTTTTGCAGGGTTCCCAGAGGCAGGGAAAGTCAGGGAATCACTTCAAAGGTCAGGGAAAGTCATGGAAATGCCCAAAAATATGCGAAAAGTCAGGGAAAATCACAAAGGTTCATATGGATCATCAGGATCCCGTGAGCTTGAAAATGATCTAGAAATGAAATTTTGAGGTCAAAATGAACACTCAAATTTGTAAATTTCTTCCTGCCTCAGACACCGTAACGCCTGCGGTGGGCTTTGAAGCAACACTCAATTTTGGTATTTTGGAAGCTACATTTTCCTTCAATTTGGTCAGGAAATGGCTCGGCAAAGGTCAGGGAAAGTCAGGGAAATGGATTCACAAAAGTCATGGAATGTCAGGGAAATGAAAACTCAGAAAATTGTGGGAACCCTGTTTTTGACTTAGGAGTGGCAATCCTCATTGGTGCGTTATATCATGCAGTGATTGATGGATTCCCTGCTCGAATTGACTTTTGATTTTGTGAAAATGGTCATTGGAGCTCGAGAACTTATCTGCCAAAAATGCATTCGAGAATAAATGGGCAGATTCTGAAGATCAGTCTTGTTTTACCAACAGATCATTTCAGAATATAGAATTTAGTCCGCGATTATAATCTTTGTCATGCAATAATTCTTGTGCGCAAAAGAGTCCGATGATAGGATATGATGATGGGAAATGATTCAAGAATTGAGACGTGCAATTCAGTTGTTGTAACTTGCAGAGTCATCTTTGAAAAAGTTGGAATGAGTCATTTTTTTATTGTAGGGGTCATTTTGGTGAGTGTGTTGCATGAATTTAGTCTTCCGGGTCATTTGTGACCTGCAAGTTATCCCATGGCATGACGATCAAGCACTTTTTGGCTCTCCACCCACAAATGATTTTATCGAGCTATTTTCTTGTTTATTTTGCATAAATATAGTTCAGAAAACGACGACCCTCCGAGTGATAGTGAACCTGGACGCTGGTCACTCCGGAAGATTGTGGATTATTAACTGTTTCTATGCGTTTATAGCCTCTTAAATAATTGTGCTTTGTCAGCTGCCGAAGTCATTTGCTACCAACGACCTATTCGTATGTATGTACGCTCTCCACCAGATGCTTCAGGCCGAGGAGGAGTCATTATTTGTGGCACTCTTTCTGAGAAGGGCCGATGTCCAAATTTTAGAGCCATAGACCCACTAAGGTGTGAAGAATTGTAATGTGTATAAGTCTATTTCTGCTTCTTTTAGCGCAAAATGGGAACCTTTCTCCTTTGAGAAATGGGGGTTTTCCTTTTTTTATCACATTGCAGATTGCCCCAGTGGTCAGTGCAGCAAATTGCTGCCAAAGCCGCAAATTCACATCGATAATGTGGGCCCTTCTCAGAAACAATCCCCAAATTTGCTCTGGCATCATTTTTATAGAATGAAGAGCTGGGGCCTTAAATAACCGAATTGTTTATTATCTTCGAATGGCCTGAATTTTGAAACACAAGTTAGGGATCAGTTTGAGAACGCTCACATAAAACTTCAACACACTTGGCTGCTGGTTCAAATTTGGTAGCCATTTATTTGAAAAACTTGGCGTTACTTTGTTGTTGGCGTTTACTTATATGCACTCGGAGTGGTCAGTTTTCACTCTTTGTTCACGCAAAAACGGTTGAAATTTGCCGGAAAATTATGTGACAAAGCCAGTTTTTCGACATCATTTATCCAAGCGTGTGCATATTTGTTTTTTGATATCTTTACTCCAAGTTAGTGTTTCACAGATGAAATAAGTTCTGCGCTAGAATGTAAGAGGCAAATTGCAGTGAAGCAATCAGAAAAGCGATTTGGCACCAGATATCACAAAATCAGACTCTTATGCACTTTCATGACAAAAAAAGTCGCAGATTCCCAATTTTCACATTTCTGAGCCAAAAGTGCCAAAGATATGCGGTATTCCACCCGGAATGAAGAATATCAATGGAGATGATGTCAATGAAATAGTGGCTTTTCGGAAAACGATGTTTGAAACTTTTCATTGAAAAAGGGCAGTTGCGACGAAAAAGGGCAGTTGCGAAAAACAGAATATCTGCATCTTGAAACAGGATCAATAGCCTGAAAATGGTTGAGTTTAGAGCAGCAAAACTGAGGAGGACATTTCAAGCTATGTATAATTAAAGTCGGATATTACAAAATCACAGTTTTGACCAAATAAAAAATTAATTCTGGATTCCCCCTTTATGGAAACATGCACTGCAAAACACACGGCATTCATTAAATGCATGATATTGCTCTATACCTGTGGATATTGGATGGCCAAACGTTTTGTAATGTGTCCGCTGTCCGAAGAGGAGTTTCCGCCTGAGCCTGTTTGTGCATATTTGTTATTCTTTGATTTGACTGGTTTATTTCGAAACCCTTCCCCCTTCTCTTCTGTTCTCATCTTCATTCTCGATTCTCGACTGTCTCATCTTTTTGCCTGTATGATTCTCCGCTTGTTATTTTTGGTAAAAAATAAAATCCCAAGGAAATGTTCTGCCTCCAACTTACTTGCCATGAAACCGCAATGCACATTTCGAAAAATACGTAGGGTGTTCTAAAAGTTCCCGGACTGGTGGTGGTGTTCTGAAGGGCTTGGCCTTCCTCACTTCTGGAGTCAATGATATAAACCTTTGTCTATCTTCCGACTCATGCTGCATGTTGTTTGCATGATTCTCTGTCCTGTGTTGACAGTTTTGGGTTGGGCTCTTTTTTGTCCCTGTCTTGTCGTTTAACCCTTACTTGACCATGGGGTGGTCCAATGGACCACCCAAGTCGAAAAATGGCCACAGTTTTTTTTGCAGGATTGTGACAGCCCTGCCCTTCCATGTATTCCTCAGGCAGGGTGGGGGGTTCAGGGTTGAAAGGGCCAGAACATTTCCCCCAGGATTTTTTGAGTTATTGGCAAAGTGGTCCAATGGACCACCTCATGGTTTTAAATATTTTTCCATTCCATGAGTGGTCCATTGGACCACAAGCTTAATATTTGGAATAGATGCAATTGTGTATTCCAAAATGAGAGATCTTTATATCATGAATGTTGTTTTGCCAACCGTTGCCAATTCCACGAACTTTTCTGGAAGTTTCTTGGTGTGGTCCATTGGACCACCTCATGGTATTCCCACAATCTGGGGGTGATCCATCAGACAACTGGAATTTTCTCAGTTATTAACAAGTTAATAAACTTTGGTCTTTGTTATTTTCTCTAGCTTTGAGTAAATTTATGAATCTAAGGCGAAAGTGACTGGCTAGGTAGATCAGTGTTGTGGAATAGCTCTCAAAATGGCCGAACAATGGCGACCTACGTCTCAGCCATCTGCATCAAAGCCAATCAATGTCTGTTGTCATTTCTTCTGTCCGATTTTCAATCTATGACTGGAGAAGATCTATTTTTTGACTGATTAGCCTAATTGGATCTTTAATGATGCTTTCTGAGTGGGTGGTCCAATGGACCACCTCACGGTCTAGTTTCGACTATTTTTTTTATTTTTTTTTTCTAAAGGACAAAAACAAAAATGCAGCTTTGGGCAATGCCATGCTGTTCACTGGCACTGTTTTGAAGAGTGTGAGTGATATTTTGGAATTTGGAATAAGAACCAGTGTTTTGTGATGTTTTGTAAAAAGTCAGTATTTCTTATGCGCATAAAGCACCAACCGTTCACCAGTTCAGAGCAATTTAAAAAAAAACACGGACTGCATTCATCATTTTTCCCACATAAAATCATATCTCACATCGAAGTTGAAAGTTTGAAATTATCACACTGTTGAAATGTCTAACTGATTTAAAAATTTAAGGTCACAAAGATGACACTGGAAAATCAAGGCAAAATCACGTTTTTTGACCTATCGCATCCAAAAAATATGGGAAGAATCGGTGCTATCTCAACCAAAATTTGGGTCAGAGCTCAAAATTGATCAAATAAAATATAAATTGACCCCATGACATGCTTACTAGCTTAGAAGTGGGGGAGGTCCAATGGACCACCGCATGGTACTCCACGGTGCTAAAAGAGCACGGTAAAGTAAGGGTTAAACGAAGACCGGCCAGGTGCTACTCCATTCAGTCCAAAACGGAACTCAGCTTTTGATAGGGTTGTGTGGCAAGACTTTATCAGATGCCACTCCACGATTTTCGGAAGATATCATCTCGTTGCTGGCCAAAACGAGTTTGCTATTGGAGGCGATGTGCATCTCTGTTCTGCCATTGCAGGCAGACAAACGTTGTCAAACTTTGGAGACCAAACTGTGGAGAATCCAAAGGTCTGAAATCTTATCGCAAACTTGGGTTTTCCACAATGCAAAGTTCCGAAGATTTCTCACAGACCATAAAGTGGCAATTTCGGCAGACCAGGCGCTCAATTTTTCACCTTGCTCGTGTCAAACGAGGATGTTGGTGGCCGACTCGTTGTGGATCACCAGAAACAGTTCCATGGCTTTATTTGAAGCGCCTGTTCCTGACTAAAACATCGCTGCATTGAATGATTTCATGTCCTTGATCTTTAGAGAGCAATTTAGAAACTGTGGCTGGAGTTTTTACTCGGTTACAAATAGGAAAAAATTGGATCCGAAATGGTCAAAATTAGACTATCTCTCGTTGTGTTTAACATAAACAACAGAAAATAAGACTGGCACAAGAATGAGCCCAACTTAAAACTATCGACATAGGACAGAGAATCATGCAAACAACATGGGGCATGTGTCAGGAGATGGCCAAAGTATCACATCAGTGACTTCAGCAGTGGAGGGCCAAGCCCTTCAGTCACTTCTACACAACCACCAGTCCGGGAACTTTAAGAGCACCCTTCGTACGTCCAACGGCATGCTGAGTAACAATCGCATTGATTCTGGTGTGACTTGTCATGGCAGATTGAACTTTTGTTTTGTGATGGTGGTTTAGAAACTGATGGCAGCGGTCCTGAAAGTTGTGAGTGGGTTGACACAGGAACTTGAAACTTTCTGAATGAACCTTTCGATTTTCGAAGTACTCTTCCTTCACATTGACGTGCCGTTGCCACTTTGATGTAACCCACAAAGGAGTGACAGAAGCTGTGTCAGGGATATTCTTCCTGTGCTCTGAATCACCATTACGGCAATGTCTTCCACTCTCAAAGATCTCTCCTATCCTAATCTACAGTCAGCTGAGATTTAAGATCGGCCAGGTGTCAAGAGAAGGCCAGATTTGTCAGCCACCTGTGGCAATGCGTTGCACAGTACTTCCCTGTCATTCACCGATATTTGGTGGTGAATTAGCTGTCATTGAACTATAAATCTTGAAAAATGCCAAAAATTTGTTTCTTGGGGCAGAAATCTTTTGGACAAATTGTTGGGCGTGCTAATCAGAACTTTAATGGTGGCTCAAGGTGACCGTTGGACTGTTTTGTGGCACCATTTAAGAAACCTTGCATTTTTCTAGTCCCTGTTCTTCTAGGGTTGATTACTGCGGATGATTTATATTGACACAGCTACTTCTCATTGACATCACCTTCTCACCGAAATTAACTATGCATTTGGGATGGTCGGGGCATCTGCAGACCTGGAAAACCTGGAATTGTCAGGGAATTTTGCCATTCTGGAAAAGTCAGGGCAAAGTCAGGGAATTTGTGAATGTTCTCTGCAAAGTCAGAGATTTTCTTGGAAATTCCTCTTTCTCTTTAGGTTCTTTAGAACAGGGCTTGACTGGATTTCTTCATCTTCTTTGTATTGTTGTACAAGGTCAACAAAAAGGACAAATTGAAGAATTGTGAAAGGGCTTCAAAACTTCAAAAGTAATGTCAATTTTGTGACTTTTTGCTGGCAAATTTCGATTTTTCGGAATGCCCACTGATGGTGTAGCAATCCGAAAGCTGCTAGTTGCTTGCTCAAAAATGTTGACTGAACTTTTCTCAATTGCCACTCAGCTGCAAGATTCCAATCTTGGATGACAGGTAACCAAGTAAAGCACAAAAGGGTTGTTAAATTCTTCCATCTGAGTGTCCACCTCCAGGCCTTTTTTAGTCTTTTTGAATGAAGTCTTTTTGAACATGATAGGATTTGATATGCACTTATAACCTTGCAAAATTTGCCAGCACTATTTGAAATCAGAATGATGAGATGGCACCACATGCCTGAATCAGCCAATTTTTTCTTATTGTTTCAGGGATGTTTGCAAGTTCGTTTTATATTCATAATAATTTAGCACACTTTGCAAGTTGATGACCTCAGAAAAAGTTGCTTCTTTCATAAGAATGCTGTAAGAATGATTCCTGGTGCGATCGCAAATGACAAGTCATACTTGTGCCGGCCTCATGAAACTCCTGTGAAGAAAGAACAAAAAACAGTCATTTATCGTCCTTCTCTGAACTGTTGGGAAATTATCTTTTGAAGGAGCTGGGTGACCAGATCCTAAAGATCTTGGAAGTAAGCATGAGAAACAGTGAAGAGGCTGGTCAGGTTGATAACCTGAATGCGAATGTGTTGCTCCATAATTGCACTGGATTCATGTCTGGTTGGTTTGGTTGTGAATTTCTTGTTCCCAAACAAATCGGAATTGACAAATCAGATGCATTACAATTTGAAGCCATGATTGCGACATTACGGCAGTTCCATTATGTCATTTATGATGCCATTTTTGATGCATATTTGTCATTAAATAACTGACTGCCTCATATTAAGTTTGCAGGCCCAGTGCATTCATTATCCTTGAACAACGGTATGTCGTGCTCAACCGTCTCAATGCTATTTTCGCTGTATCATAGTGGCGCTTATAAGTGCCATTGAGTCTGGGCTTTGTCACTGTGTCATCCAAGTAAAATGGCGACGAAAAAGGCTCCCATTAAGTTTCATTATTGTGGTGGCAAAAATTGACAACACCCTGCGATTTGATGATAAGGAGACGTCAAAAGTGACGTCAAAAATGACACAATGGGCCGATTTTTTAAACGTAAGCCCATCTTTTAGGCCGCGGATTATTTTCTTTTTAAATGCAATTTTGTACACAAAAAGAAAAGAATCTGCAGCTTAAAAGATGGGCTTCGTTTAAAAAATCTGCCCAATGGAACTGCCTGCACCTTAAAGTAAACCTGAAGTATCCTAGCCAAACCTCTCTGCCTGGTGTCAAAAAAGTGCTTCAGTATTTTTCAAATGATTTTTCCAAAAGTGTCAGCAGGATTCGAATCCACCATTCATGCACGCAATGCAACATCCGTATCAGCAGCCGATGCTTCTCAGCCATGCTGGCTGCTTGCTTCCCGAACATCGGTTCGGGAAGCGAATTTGTCAAACACACCGGATTTTAAACCTTGTCCTAGGTCATATGGCATTAGTCCTGCGCAATAGGCATTTTCATCTAAGAGTGAAGCGCAACATTTTTTTTTTAATTTGTTTCAAGGCAATTTCCAGGAGGCGAATTTCTCAATTCCAAACAAATTGCCAGAATTTCGACACCTAAATTAAAACCTCTATTACGACATCTACCGAGCTAATCTAACCTAACCTCTTAACCTTTTCTCTTCTGGTGTCAACCTGGTGTCAAAAAGAACTCAGGTATTTTTCAAAGAAAAAAAAACAAACATTTTTAACAGCAGGATTCGAACCACCACCGCACTGACCTCCACATAAGCAGCCAGTGCTCTAGACCACTCGGCCACACAGGCTACTGCTGGAAATTGCTACGTAAATGTGTATTCATGAAACTGTTTTTACAATTATTGCGTCATTACGATTTCCATCGCATCCGATTGGTCGAAATTATGGCGATTTGTTTGGAATTTAGAAATTTGCTTCCAGGAGCGAATTCCGGCAGCTGACCTCGGTTGGGCGAGTGGATAAGGCGTCCACTCGTTAAAAATTTGAAAAAAAAAATTCTGTACAATATAGTAGGCTGACCAGAAGCATTGGGCGAACACTGAGTCAGTGTTCGTGGATGGGTTAGGTCAGGTTTAGTTGGCTTTAGTTAAGTTTCAATCTACTGAACTGTGTGATTGGTCAGAAATTGCGTATGATGTAGGACGAGGTTGGGTTCCGGTGTTTGACAAATCTGTGTTTGACAAATTCGCATTCAGGAATCTGTATTCACAGACCTGTTTTTACAATAGCGTCATTTCAATTTCCCACGCATTCCATTGATCGAAACTCCATTCCATTGGTCGAATTCCACATTCCACACAAAATGCCACATTCCATTGGTCGAAACTCTGGCGATTTTAGTTGGAATTTGAAATCAGCTGCCTGGTGTACTCGTATGCACCAAATCAAAGTGGGTTCGGTTTCAAAAACCATTTCAAAATGTGCCTGCCTTAATGCTGCAGTGACGACTGGGCCTTGGAACATATCAAACACCTCCTTACTGGCATTCAAAACAGGGTTTGCACTGTCCCCTGACAAGATCCATTAAAATTACACCCTGACCATTTCCAAAAACAGTTCGGGGCACACCCAACTTTGACCAATTTCACGATTGATCTCCAAAATCCAATCTACCAAATCGAATCATGCAACCAACTGAATTATCAGAACGGTTCATGGACCCCACATTAAGTGATATTTTGCAGATGTGCTATTTTGCAGATGTGCTATATCAGAAAGAATTATGCGAATTGTTGAAAAAATCATTTTCCAAGAAAAAAAAGTTAAAAAAATAGTCATTCTGAGAATGGCAAAAATCCACTACAAAAAAGTATCTATTCCGAGAATGGATAGATAGTGAAAGTAAACTGCCAAATATCAGGAAATCTGCTATCTATTTCTCTGGTGCAGGGGACCGTCCATATTTTTTGGGACCTCCGTGATTTAGATCACGGAGGTCCCAAAAAAAAAATCTGGATCAGACTAGGATAGTTGGAAATGTTTAGACATTTGGTAAAAGCAGCCTTTTATGACCAATAGCATCGAATGGTGTATTCAGTTCAGGTTTCCAAATCGGTCAGAGTTCCCAAGCATCTTCGTGCAAAATTAAATGTTGAGAAATGGCTTCATTTTCCACACTATTCAAACTATTTGACCATTTTCCACACTATTCAAACTGGCCAACATCAATTTTTGCTTTGTATTTTGCAAAAAAAAAACGAATATTTAAGGTATTTGCAATCGTGTAAAAACTGTAAATGACGAGACTGAAGAGAATTGGGTAACGACCAAATTTGGCAAATTGTTAAATTCCAACTTGCACGCATTTTTCTGCCAGTGCATGTTTGGCCAATTGGTTCAATTTAGACTGAATTAACATTTTCAAATTTTGGCAAAAACGTTTCAGCTGCAGCCATGTTTGCATGAGTTCCAAGTTATTTTTTGGAAAAATACCCTCATGTTTTGTGTCACATTTTCCTATTTCATTGTTGCTTCAGTTATTTCAAGTTCGTAGAAATAAAATCAGAAAATTGCAACGGTTGTTAAAGAAAATTAGCTTTTTGTGCAATTGCACAAGGCAAGATTTGATTGGACAGTTAGTGGGTCAAGTCAGCCAGTGGTGGGCACTGTGCCAGAAATCTGCAGGAGCGTGGAACTCCTTCTCCAAGACTATTTTTGACTGTGTGCGTGGCCTGCCATTGCATGTGCAGGGTGCAGCAACGACCCTGACTGAACTCTAACTGTCTACAGATTTTCCTGGATCTTTCTGCAGATCTAATAACATATGCATCACTTGCAATTGTCCTTTTGCCTGCTTGCTTTAAATTTGTAAACTGCTAACGGTCTAGCATGAAAGAAATCCTACAATCAAACACTTCACCAGAAAAGGGTTTGCAATGGTTGAAGACTTGGATCTCAGGTCGAAAATTGGCTTGCACGTTTCCACATCCGTCACATCCTGATAATGAGACCTGCAGCAGGGAACGTTACCATGGAAAACCGCTTTCGGTGAAATTCCTATTTCACAACCGAGATTCCACTTGAAAATCTCAACATCGGATTTTGAGTTGCACTTCCAAGTGGCAAAAGTTTTTCCTCGAGTTGCAACAAATCCGCAACAAATCCTTCACATGCCCATGGGATAGAGCGAGTTTCGAGTTAACGGTCTCAAGAGCTGGCCAAATTTCATGCAAGAGCTGGCCAAATTTCATGATCACATTTCTCAATGTTGAACAGACCTTTTGCAGCTAAATTTGTAAGAGATCCATTTGTTACACAAACTGTCAAGATTTGTCCACCAGGCTGTCAACCAGGCTGTCAAGATTTTCTCCAATTTTACAAGCCTTGCTTAAAAGGGAGCAAAATAGGCGAGGTTGTGCGCAAACATTTAGTTAATGTTTATGTTGGAAGAGATAGCATCCCAAGGCTCGATGCTTGGAATGTGCAACACGGCTCGATGCTTGGAATGTGCACTAACGGCGGAGAGATCAAGACTGGGGTAACGCTAACTCTCGAGCTGCGAGGTATATTTTTGCCATCTGCTCCAATGTAAAAAATTTACCTCGCAGCTCGGAGTTAGCGTTACCCCTGACATGATCTCTCCGCTGTAAATGTTCCATCGATGGGTAGCAGGAAGGAAACTCCAGGGGTAATTGGAATAAGATTGCAAATAATTGCAAGAAGATTGCAAACTCAGGAAATAAGTAAATAAGTTCATTTTGCTGCAAACTCAGGAAATAAGTTAATTTTCCAACTGAAGTCGGAACCCACGCAATTGATTGCTTGTAAAAGCTGAGCAACTGGTAAGCAGATGTGCTCTTCAAAAATGGCTCAAAATTAAAGTGCGCATCAAAAAATGGCTCAAAATTAAACTCCAATAGGCACACGCAAGAAGATCCATCCCATTAAACTCCTGCGAGCAAGAATCGCCAAAATTTTCCTACTCAAGACTGAAAATTTCCCATTTTAAGATGCATCTTGAGCTGGTCAGAATGGACAGTTTGTGCATCAAGACTATTTTAGAAAATTGTCAAATTGTCACAACAATGGGTAATGGCGAGCATTGGAGCATTACCCATCATTGCCCATTGTTTCGAGTGACCATCTGTTTGGCAGAAACGAATAAGTGATGCAAAAATCTATCCCTTGTGACGCAGCTTTGTGTTCACCTGATGAAAATTTCACCACATGCACAACATCCATGGACAATAATTGGAGCAAGTGCAAGTCTTTTTGCAGGTGATTTTACTTGGCTTGCGAAGATTTGTCATTTACAAAACAATTCAATAAATATAATGGCAGGAACAGTTAGCAGTTATGCAACAAACTTTGGAGAATCGACATAAAAAATTGACGGAATTGTGGTTCAAGAGACATGTTTCGGTTACAATTGGCTATGTTGTCCTGGTGCAGCAGTTGTGGGTGGCATTGTGCTTGTGGTGGATGGGGTTGATGTGGGTTCCTGCATCATGCGTGGTTCGTGTCGTGCTGTTGTGGTCTGGTATGGTTGGTATGCATGTGTGGTTGGTGTTGAGTGAGTGGTGCTCGATTGGTGTTCTGTTGTATGTTCCTGGGTTTCCCTTGGGTGTTTCTTGTGCTCCTCACAATCACGGTCGTACTTGTGCTTGTCGCAATCATGTTTTTTGTGCTCGTACTTGTCATCCCAGTCCTTGTCCTCATGGTCGTGCACTGGTGACCTCTTGTGCAGGCGACTACTTCCTGGAACCCAGTTGACACCAGATTGATGGTGTTGCCATTGGTTGTCGTGATCTACGTGCGATGGTCTCTGGACTTCAATGTTGTGTACTTGGACAGGTGATTGTCGCTGTGGCTGAGGTCTCCAAGCTTCATGTACTGCTGGGCTTTGCCACGTGTTTTCTGGACGGTGCATAGGTTGCCAAGAAGACTGCGGGGCCCTGTGTATCTGTTCTGGCATGCTGCCATAAACCGGTGATCGAACACGTCGCGAGTATTCCCAGGTGTTAGGACGTGACCACTGGCGGGCTGGTTGAGGACGCCATTCCTGGTGTGGGCTGGCCCAGTGGGTCTGGACTGGAACCCGTTGTGACTCGTGGACGGCATGGTCGACTCGGTCCGATTGGCCCCACTGGTTGACGTGTTCTTGGCGTGGGCCACTCCACTGCTGCTGATGCCGCTCTGCATCGTGAACCGGTTCAGGATCTGCTGATCTGTACACCCGGACGTGGTCACCCTCACGGTGCAACATTGGTTGACTGTGCTCTTGTGGACGATGTTGAATGTTTTCCTGCCGTTGCCATTGATCCACTGGTCGGTGCACTGGTTGCGACCATTGTTCTACTGGTCGATGTACCGGTTGTTGCCAAGCGTTATCCCATCTATCCTTCCAGCTGCTGGCTGGTTGATGCACAGGTGATCTCTTGTAAACAGCTATCCTTCCGTACGAAGGTTCTGGTGTGGTTGTGTAGTATCCTGGTGTGGTGTACGTTGTGTAAACTTCTTTCGGGTACTCCGGTGGATGATATGGAGGTGGCGTGGTGTAAACTGGTTTTTGGTACACAGGTAGATATGGCTCCTGCTTGTAAACTGGTTTTTGATCATATTGATTGTATGCTGGAGTGGGCGTCTGAAACAAAGGAATGAAATTCGATAAAATGTCTGGGATGTCCCTTGCGATGTGAAACCTTTGGACTGAGCTCGGACTGGGTGATAAAGGAATGGGCGATAAAAAGATTGAACACCCTCAGCTTACCCGATTTGTGCCAATGAACAAGCCAATGGGTTGAACCGGCTTTAACGTAAACCAGAACTTGATGGCATCATCCCCGAGCACCATCCATAACTTGTACGTATCAGATTCTGGTTAAGCCGTGATTCAAACCTATTGGCAGAAAAAGGGTAACCTGGGGTTTTACCACTATTTATCGTCTATTCCGAAAAACTTTAACCAAAGCCTTGAAAATTGCCACAGGTGGTCTGATCAATTGGTCTAAATGGGCCTGTGCAAACTTCGTCTGTTGGCAGGGGATATCACAATGGCCATTTCCTCCAGCTATATTTTAGCTATTATCTGAACCATTTCAGGTCTAGCGATGGATAACGATGACTCGCTAGATGAAAAGTAAATCTCGCCACTTAACGTACGGGCAGAGATTACCTTGATACTTGAGTTGTTACCACCCACCCCCGTCATGATCCAGTATGACTCCTCAGGTCCAAGGAATATCGCTTTTTTCTTGATTTGTATCAGCCGAAGCTGGGAACAGGGTTGGTCGATCGCATGTAACGCCGCCCTGGAGGTAGGTGAAAACCCAATACTTTCGAATCGGATGAAAAACACCTCCCTTGCAGCCCCAAATGCGTATAGAGGCTGCAGGTGCAAATGAAGCGAAGAGTTGAGAGCCTGCAAGGGAGCCTCTTTTACCAAATCATTCCCAAAGCTCTGCCACCAA
>JASGXE010005321.1:0-23629 GCA_030068105.1 Sinentomon sp. SZTP_YWyxl
AAATCTTCATGGAATGCGAGTCCACTCGAAGAGCACCGACGGCGGCAACGGTAGGTATATATCCACAGAATGGCACAAGCGGGATAACCTATAGGTACTGACCTGAGCTGCGCTTTGCGAGGGGGTTATCCTTTATAAAACAGGGAAGGCAGTCTCTTTTACCCACAGACGCGAGTTACAACATTTACATGAGGCCCTTCGCTTTCGCAGCGGTCCACCAAAAACGACTGTGAGAAAAGTGCGAATTTTTTCCTACAGAGAACCCATAATTGGCTGTGCCATATCTGGACAGTTCAGGCCAAGTGATAAAAATGTGAGTTCATAAGGTTTTCAGTCTATTCTTGCAATTGTGGCCATGCTTTTCAACTCCTAATCTGGTGCAGATACCTTTTTCAGTACTGACCTTGTGATATGTTTTTCCACACGCATTCGCTCCGAATGACATCTATTAATTGACTGAGATTTCTGAGGGCTCAGTACAAGAGACAGAAATCACACCTGTGTAATCCCTTTGTCCGACGCCGCGTCACGGCTCCATGCGAGTTGCGAAATCCCGAAGCAAATTTTGCTCCCTCGCTATGTACAGGGTGTCCGCAAATTCATCTGGATAGCCAGTGCCCTGGTCGCATTCGCAAGGAAGGTACTTTGGGCAAGCATTCGCCGGTTTCAATCAGATGATTCTCGAGTCCCGCAGTTCAAATACATGTCGCGAACCATGCGGTTTCGCGGCTTTGGCCTCACGCGGACACAGGGCAAACCCCAGGGCGTGTTCGGGGATAACGCGGGCTGAAGGATTGTCGCGTCGATTGCGCCTTTGATTGCCCTCGCATTGCGTCACATATTGCTTTGGCGCTGAAGGGTGGTGGCCCCGGCGGCCAAGCGCGCCCCCCGGGTACCCAATCACACGCTCATCAACGTGCGTGGCCTTTGTTTCCAACGCCTTTCCAAACAGCGGCCCTGGAATAGTTCACAAGAAATCACCTAACAGTTCGCAAGAAAGCACCACTTATTCCTGGAGCGCCTGTACATCGGGGGCCGAAGAGCTGGCGCTAAAAAGGGCGGGGCTAGGTGCCAAAATACTGGCGCCTGATTGGCGGGGGCCCAAGGGTAGTTCTTATTTTTCGTGTGCGTTGGCTTTGTCTGACCATGCGTGGCATAGTTGTGTTGAACTGTTTTCTGTGTTCGGAATTGTGGTGGAAGTTTTGGATTGCGAGGAACGCTTGGTTCGTCACTGCGCACCAGTGTTGCCAGAGGCTGTGAAAAGAGAATCCCTTTCAGAGGGTAAAAAATCCCTCGAAATCCCTCGCGAAATGGAAACCCAAATGCGGGGAGTACAGGGGCGTGAGCCCCACAGCGCGTTCGCCGGTTCCAAGGGGCAGAAATCTTGGCGGGGGTTTGGCGGCGGAGCCCCCAAGATCCAAAGCAATTTTGAAAAACTGGGGCCCTGAAAATCGCTCTCCTGGCCTCTCAGAGAGTGAAAGTATGAAAGTAATCGCACAAAACGAAACCACTGTTCTTCCAATCACCCTTCTTCATTCGTACACCTTTCACCCTTCGGCAGCCCGATTTTTCCTCTCGATTGACGACACCTTGTGAGTTGGATTGTCTTCCCAGACGGATGCAGGGCACTAAACAGCGGAGTCCGCATCGCATCGAGTCCGCATCGCACCCCCATGCCACAAATCCCATTTCAATCCCTCAGAAGGCCAAAAAACCCACAAAAAGGGATAAATCCCTCGAATTGGCTTCACTGCTGCGCACTGACGAGCTGGCAATGGGCAAACGGGTGCACAGTCACAATCGAGAATCGAGAAACACAATTTTGTTGATGTCGCTGAATCTGCTCCTGGATGAACAACAGACAACGCCAAAACACAAGTCCCGACTGAAAGGAGCGCGGTGCAGAGAAGTGCTGGCTTCTTTCTTTCATGTGTGGAGTGGATGACTGATGAATCATTGATTCCTGCATTCATTGGCGGAAAAAAACCTCTGTTGTCCAGATTCTCTGTTGTCCAGAACCTCTTCTCAGATTTTGGCCAGCTTTTGGCTTCTCTGCTCTGTTGCTTGCTGTCCTGTGCTCGCCTCTTGGCCTGGTCTCCTTCATTGTCTGCGTTGGGATGCAAATTGTGCATGGCGCAGGCCCTGGCATGGGGGTGCGGTGAGTGAGGTTCGGAGTTTTCGCGGCCTGCAGTGTCTGTTCGTTGTTGCGCTGCACTGCTCTTTGCAGGTTTTGTTGAGGTGGGGCAGGGTAAAGAGCAATTTTGTTTTTCTTGTGCCATTTTGGCATTCTTTCCCCGATTTTGACCAAAAAACATACAGCAACGCACCACATTGACATCTTCGCCTCCACAAAAATTGGGCATGATCGGTTATCAAGTTTTTGAGTTATCGTTGCACACAAATTGTGGTTTGCTGTCGGTTGTAGACTCGCTTCGCTCGTCAATTATATGGCCCCTCTTCGCAAAGATAACCACACCCTGTTTACGAGTATGCCTTGAGCCATTGCAAAATGTGACCATTGAAAGTAGGTGCCGCATTCACTTCTCACATTATTTTGTCGTTTTCAGAAAAAACGTCGGAATGTTTGGAATATTTTATATGAAATCACAACCTGAGCGCAACTTATTCATACATCCCACACATTTCACATTGCTGGTGTTTCTTTAACGACTGAAAACTTTAACGACTGAAAATGTTTACGATACAAAATATTTCACCCGATAAAAATAAATTTCAAAGTGTGGACTTTTTTCTTCGCGCAAATGATCACATTTTGGTTGGTTTTCTGCGTTTATTGCGCCAAAACGTTAAGAGCGTGTACCTACAAACTATGATCATTCTTTCAGTCGCCATTTTCCATCGTTCTGTGAAATACCTTGGAGAAATTGCTTTCCAAAGATTCACGAAGGCTTGACTGGTGTCCCACCACGCGCCAAGGATTAAGGGCCTCGCTGTTGGGCATCTTTCGCACAAACATCAAAATGCAAGACGCCGTCTAATGTGAGAAACATAACTGGTGGAAGGAAATCTCAACTAGGAGGATGAAAACCTGTTTTTTAGCATTAAATGTTTTACGGGTATTTTTGTATGAATATTTTTCAACTAGGGTAAGAAGGTTTTGCTTTTTACTGCGGGTACCCACCGTACCTACGTACAAATCTCACACTGCAGACAACTATAATTGATATCTGAAGTTATAACCAATTACTCGCATAGCTGATTTCAGTAACGCCCTGCTTTTGCCTTGGCCGAAGGCATACTAGCCGGCTCTTTCCACTTCATTACTTTCCTTCTTCTCTCTATTCCGTAAAACAGGGTGTTGAAAAACTCAATGGATGCAACGCACGAGAACCGTGGTCCACTGCCCTATTTCCGTATTGAGATGTCGCTTTTCTACGTTGTCTACTTCGTCGTTTTCCCATTCTTCTTTGTCAACATTTTCGTTGCCTTGATAATTATCACATTCCAAGAACAGGGTGAAGCAGAATTGCAGGACGGGGAAATTGACAAGAACCAGGTTTGGAGAAAATCTGCTGTGCTATATCAGCTGTTCTGCCACCTTGTCCGTGATAAACCACGCCTTTTTGTCATCCCAAAGTCTTTTGACTCATTCTTCTCTTTTCCTGCGCGATTTTATGTGGATTTTTAGATTCTGTGATTCAGTGAGTTTCTGCTTTCATCTTGCGTCAAGAATGACGAGGCCGAAGAATGACAAATTTTTTTATTTTGATAATTTTAGTACAAAACGTTGGATTTTAATCCGAGATAAACAATCCTCAATTGGTATGGGTGCTCTATGCATTTCATTCTTCTATCAACCAATCCCTTTGCGGATGCTCTTCCTGAGATACAGATTGTACCTCGATTCTACTTTACATATACCTCATTCCACTTGAAGATATGAGCTAAGAATGCTCCCAAGTGTGCTCAAAGTGAATTCAGAATTCTTTCAACAATGAAAACTCGGTCGAAAACTTCATTCTCGGCATAGAAATTAAAGTTTTCTGTGTATTTAAATGGAAGAGTGTGAAGCCTCAGCTCATATCTTCAAGTGGAATGAGCTGTATAGGATTTTACAAAAAGAAAAACTTTCATTTATATTCTGCATAGTCTTCATAAACGATCTCTGCGAAGCAAGTCGAGAAACGAACAAAAAACCATTGTTGAATTTTTGCATTGTTGCGTACAATGGTGGTGCTCCCCGTGAAAAAGGCTAGGCTTGTAAAATAAAATCAGGGGACGCCGTATAAAAAAGCATTTGAAAAAAATTCGCCACATCGAAATGTTGTGTTTGTTCTCTGAAAAATGCAATTCCCTTACATTTGCCGATTCCAACGACATTTCGCCCTGGACAAATCAAAGGGAGCTAAGTGAAAAAAACTTTAATTTCTATTCCTATGCATTTCAAATTGGAAACCATTATTTTTCAACAATCACTTAGCTCCCTTTTATTTGTCCAAGGCGATTTGTCGTTGGAATCACATCAAGTTGCAGTTGGTTTAAAATCCAGCACGTAGTGTTTTCTTCTGCTCGTTTTTTAGAAATCCTGCATCGATTTCGCCATCCAGGCTCGGCCGTTGGAGCGATATATGCCAAAAGATAGGGACAGTGTGAAATACAAGATCTGGCGGGTTGTCGTCTCAACGCCATTCGAGTATTTCATTATGACCTTAATTGTTTTAAACACTGTACTTTTGATGATGAAGGTAAGTATGTTTCAACCTTAGAGTAGTTGTCAATCGACCTCATAGGTACAATGTTTATTCAAACTTCACACGAAATTGTTCCCCATTAACGACCAGTGGAAAGAATGAGGACGTGGAGGGAAAACATCCGATGATGGGGCCGTTCATTGATAACATATAAAGTTATTGACATCCTTGGTGGTAAACCATCTGCTGGTAACATGAACCCATAATCAATTGCCGCCCTATTTCGTTAATTTTTCGATGTCTTCCAAAAACTGCCAGATGTTGAATTTTGTTACCAATACTCGAACATGCAATTAATGGCGATTGCCGAACTTTTGCAAAACCCCACCTCCCAACAAAGAAACATTTTCTGATCTTTATCCTTGTTTCATACTACGCTCCCATTTCATCTCGGGGCAACTCAGGACTGCAGAGGAACATTTTAGTGCGCTTCGTGCTGTCGGGGGCAACACTTAAATTTTCGTCATTTCTTGAATGCGCATTAAAAAACTCCGAGTGCACAATCACCATCCCCCTCAGTTGCATTTGAGAAGAACTGTGTGAGAAATGATGCAAGTGCTGCGTGCAAGGCCCAAAATAAAGATTCGATGACATCTTCATCTATGCTTAAATCTTGCCCGATTTGTGAGATCCAAAAATGATCAAACATCTCAACTCTCATGGCTCTGAATGTGAGATATTTTATCGAAAATTAGGCATGTTTACTGCATAGATATTTTTTGTTAGTTTGGAAATGGCACTCTTTTAAATATTCATAGCAAAAGCTCCCAACGTGGAGTATGGGACTTATTTTTATTCTTGGAAAGCCCCCAAACTAGGTGTTGTTGAGGTGTTCGATCTATTGAGTGATCCCAATAGGCAGGCATGTGTTTAGCATCATTTTATCCTAAGACACAATTTGAGCGACATAGATTAAAATTCTGGGATGACAAAAATCTAAAGACTGTTTTACAAGAATGTGATTTTGATGTAAAAGCTAGAGGAGGCAGGGTTTTGTAATTATGACTTCATATTCATGTAGCGCTAACAGAACTCAAGTATCTCTTCCAAAACACAGATTGTTTCTGCCATTGCTGTGAGATCTTGCCTGGGAGACACATTTTTGACTTTAAGCAATCCGTCCGTTTGAAGCGGCGTTCCCTTCCTGTGGTAAGACAAGGCCTGGAATAGGCCAACTACCATGAAATGGAAAAATAATGGTTGCATGACATGCTCGTAATTATTGATTGTTTGGCCAGCTGCCGTTCTCAAGCTATTCGCTCTGTGTATGTCATCGGTAATGGTGTCATGCTTCCGGTCAAGCATTCGCAAATGACATACGTCTTGCCTCTCTATGGGTCCACAAAAAATGAACTGAAACTAGATGTTGTGTTTCTTGGTTGGTGCTGCTTTGACATTTCCTCTATCGCATTCGCATGCGCTGTGGTTATGATCGGGCTGCAATTTTCTTGGACACCAAGTTCAAATTTCATGAACTCACTCACCATCTCACATCTGAGGTGAGGCCGCAGTTTCTTCTTTTGAGCGGGCATTTCCTTGTTTTTTTTTTCATGATTGTTGTCGCTGTTGCAGGGGTGCGTGTGTGGAGTAAACTTTTGATCACAGTCATACGAGGTGGCTGGTGTTTTGGAGACAATTACTTGCCGACTAAATTCTGTAAGTGTGATCGCATGCCAAAATGCAGCCAATTTGACTTGACGCCAGTCTACTATGTTGCCAATTTTCTTCTCCCTAAATTATCTGCTCTGAATTGTCATTGCCTTGTTACAAAATTTGAATTGTTCAAACGAAAATACGTTTGTTGACTCCTACAGGCTTTTCACCAAATTAATGTTAGATTAATTCTTTGGGGAGAACAGTCAAGTTTTTTTTTCCTTTTTAAGAAAACGAAGGGATTAATCAGGAACAAAATCATGAAATAATCAAGACTGGCTCGAAACTTTCCAGATCATTTGGCACGCAAAGGAATATGGCTAGTTCTCACTGACACCTTTATTTTTTTGTTTTGTTTTTCACCGATAGTGACATTTTATTTCTTTCAATTTACGTATTTGCAGTACTACCAACAAACACAAACCTATAAGGAGACGCTTCACTATATGAACACATCTTTCACTATTATGTTCACAGTCGAATGCCTTCTCAAAGTTGTTTCTTTTGGATTTAGGGTAAGATTGGTTTCCCTTCCCGCAAAACAGCTCGATACCATCCAAAGCTTATTTATTTGCATTTTCACGGCTCTAATACAAATAAACCCGAAGCAGGCCGTTACAAATTAATGTTTTCCCTGGGATGTCCTGCCAAGGCTCTGGCCAAAACCCGGTTTTTTCTCTGATCCTGCCAAATCCTGCCTGGATGGTGACCGAGTAAGATCGAACTGACATAGACGGGACTGACATCGACATATCATTCTTCCTAAATTTTTGTTCGACTTCAGTCTGATGCGAATATGTCCCACTCGACTTTAAACACCAGTCCCAATCGACGTTTGTCCCGCTGGACGCTAGTCTCTTTCAATGTCAGTCCATTTCGATGCCGGCTCCATTCCATTCGACGCTTGTACCATTCCACGTCCACATATTCGACGTCGGAAGAATCGTCGACATCCACATATGCCATCAGTCCCATTCGACGTGTCGGTACCATTCGGCATCAGTCACGTCCAATGTCAGTTCATTTCAACGTCAGTTCAATTCGACGTCAATCGCATTGAACGTCACTTCTTCCGATATCTGTCAGCTGATACCAGTCGCCCAATCCCTGCTGTCATCTTGCTAACGTAAAAAATCTCAGCATCCAAAGCATCCTTTCAGAGAGCTTTCCATTTCCATGAAAAATATCCCGTAGACACCTTGGCTACTTTATATATACACAGGAATATGATAAGGCTTGATCACATTTTGCCGCTTTATTTTGGCCTTTGCGAAATACAACTTTTCTTAGTTTTGCTTGTTTTGGAAATGGCGGCTGCATATTTCATTTTTGAAAGCTATCTGCATTAGGAATTGGTCAACATGATCAAAAGCATTAAGCTGCAATAGTCATTCTGCAAAGAAGGTTACTCTGTAAAATCCATACATACTTGGTGGTTTGCAAATTTGTAGCTTGTTCTCAAATCTCAAGAGATTCTTGCACCAGAAAGCATAACCGTTATTAGAAAACTTACCAGTTCGCTGCTCCAACCTGCAGGAGCAGAAGCGAAAACGTTTGGACGCCCCAATTTCTTTCAGAAAAATCATTTCAGGAAAAACAAACAAAAGAAAACGAATATGGCATATCTGTGGAATGAAATGCTGAAATTTCCAAATATCTGATTCAGAAACTGCTCAACAGTAGAAAACATTGCGCAAATCCTAAAATAAGCATAACATGCGAATTTCATTTAAAAAAGCCACACTGATCAGGGTAATCCCGATATTCTCGAGGCACCCACAATGGTGGATATTGAGGCCCCAATAGCAATCATTCCATTTTATATCTCATGTGAAGATTTCATTGTTGGGCGCCTCTGGAATGGTACACAAATGTCTTGAAATGCCATTTTTATCACAGCTGATCAAACTAGGCAGATACTTTTGGCAGTGTTTCGGCATTCTCAGCTTATTATTTGAACATTTTGTCGAATGGTTATTTGATTATGACATGTTCGGCTGTGAAGACGATACATTGGACGAATTTCTCGGCTTGGCGAAAGAAATTTTTGACTTCCAATTGGACAAGTGGGAATGACGAAAGTGTTACAATTTCGAAGTATTTTACGAGTGTATGAAAGAAAAGAAATATTTTTATATACACTCGTGGAACAAGCACTTTAACAGCTCTAAGGACAAACGAAAGAGCCACAGTGGACAGAAGGATGAATGTATCATGAATCCACAGCGTTAGGTGTTAAAAATCTTTCATAACAAATGAAGTAAAAGAAGAACATAAATGTGGGTCGGTCCCTATATGAGAGGTAGTTGTTCCCCTTAGTGTTGAGACGGCGAAAGAATATTGGAATACTGGAAGAGGAAAATAGTTTCATCAAGGAGAACAGATATGTATGACTTGTTCAGCGCCGTGTTGATGCTTGAGAAGTGCACAATTATGCAATGTTTTCCGGAATTAAAATTTCCAAAAACAACAGCGAATTAAAGGTAAAATACTCTGCAATGTGATATGCTAATTGCATGTGAATGTACCCTTCCAATTGTGTAATATTTTGTCCAAGGTTTTTGCTTACCTTTCCCGAATTTTCATGCATGTTGTGTGTGTACCCTGCACAGAAAGTCTTTTTGTATCGGTTATCAAATTGTCCACCCGAATTTTGCATGGCTTTTTGTTGTTAATCAATATCGATTTTGAGGTGTAAAATGCTAACGCTTTCTCAACATACCGGAATAAGGACGTTTTCGTGAATGTGTTACAATGTAAGGCTTTTCCACGCGAACGTAGCCCACGAATATGAGAGCATACTGTTTCGACCGATTTGCAAAATTTTCTCTCAAAAGAATTTGCTAATTTTAAAGCTGAAAGTTGTTTCATGACACATTATACTTGCAATCTAAATGGTCGATCATTCATTTTTGCTGACGTCTAAGGTGTTTCTAGCCGAATTGATAGGACGTACGCAACTCCATTAACCCAGACCGGTTTGCACTTGACGTAAGTTGAAGGAGACCCCGAAGGGAGGTGAGCTACGCGAACGAAGCAAGGGTAACGCGAGTGCATCTTTTAAAACTTGACTATGTTTTATTAATAAATGTATCAATCAGAGCTAGAGATCAAGTGACAGAATCCAATAAAAAACCTTCGGGATTGTATTTTAAGCTTGCCGTTGGCATTTGCTAAGTCCAATGCGAATATCAGTTTTTTCAGTTTCATTTCTTCACACTGGCTGGTCCTGCGCAAGACACTTGCAGTGCAGTGGCGACAATTTAGTCCAATGGCCAGAACGGCACCTGTTCATATGTAAATATGTTAATACACAATTTAGTTTGTTTGCGCTTTAACTCACATTGTTTTGGGAAACAACTTGTGGCGTGTTCTGACTGTAAAATGTGAGCGATGAATTACAAAACCCTTGTCCCCTCTAGCTTTCTACATAGTCACAATCTGAAAAAATAAGACTTCTAACTGACCATCTGTTCCCTCCACCTCCTGCTTACAGTACACTTGATGCCTTCTGCTGTGCACAGTGTGGTTTAAACGTCACCGACTCCATATCCCTCACCATCGTCCTTACACGTGACAATTGAAAACATCGTCCTAGGCGGCTGATTTTTACAGATCCGCAATAAATTCTGCTCGTTCTGATTCACACGAGCCCCCAAATGCTGATTTACATTTCGCTTTTGTTTTGATTTTTTTTTGTTTTTATTTTTCCATGAGAACCCCCGAATATTCTGAGCTATATTGTTGCGTTTTGGATGCAAGCACAAAATGGAGTAGGCGACATTTAAACTGCCCTGTTATTTTACCACCAGCTATACATCCCTTTTTACCAACCCAGTTTTTGCTTAGTTATGTCTCTTAGTACAAACCATTCCATAGCTTTATGGCTATAATCAGTCTTTGGTGAAATCATAACCTCTCCTATTCCTGTATGAGTCATTGTTCCGTTAATTGCAGTGTTTTATAAAGTTTTTGTAGACGTTTTGAACTGTAAAGTTGACCGCAAAGTGTTGGTCAGAACGTCTTAGGAATTGCACATGCCTGTACAAACATGCGAGAAGAAAAATTTCAAGCCAATTGTCGTTGTACATGCTTGTACGTAGACAGAAGGCGTCATTCAATAGGCGCACACTCCGTCTGAAATGAGACAGCCACATGTTCACACGCATATAATCACGTTTGGAGTGTTGTCACGCTTGTTTCACGGACAGCTTCCGTCAGATCACCAAGCATTTTCCGTACACCGTGTCCGTACACAGTCCAACCACGAGACTTCTTTCGGTCTGCCTGAGTGACCACTGACAGCAGTTTAAATGGTAACAAAAACGGACATGTCGGGTTTTCATACTAAAATTGACCTATTTGCAATGTTCTTTTGACAGTATTATGAAAGCCCGGATATGTACACAGACATTTTGTCTGGCCTCAACTCCCTCCTGACCTTACTCTTCCTTGCGGAATGTCTACTGAAGCTTATTGCCTTTGGACCAAAGGTTTGAACTAATGTTTTCTTAAAACTTTATATTGTTGTTTATGCTTTTCTGCTTCTTACGATTTCATTTGCAAGGTTTATAATTTTGAGTTCATTCTGAGGCATTGGTTTGCCTAAATGTCGGCCGTAGATATTCTCAAACCCATGAATTACTGTTATCGACTGTTATGACTACATAAATTGTTTATTCCCACTGCCCACTGAGGTACCATTTGCGAGTGAATTGTGCGCGGAGAAATACATTTGTTTACAACGACAAACCCTGTGTTGTTCGGTCAATAGCTTTTTATTGTAAAAATGCCTTATTTGCATCATCAGCTCGCATATTTAAAGGTTTTCTCTTGCCAAATATGTAAGATTTTTGGTGGTAAATCCAGCCGCGTCAGCAGCATGATACAACGAAAAAGTTTGTTGCTGAAAGAACGAATGATTGCCGTCAAGTTACTAACGTGCACTGCCTGAAACAGCTATATACTCATTTCATGTTTACCTATCGAAAAATTTAAGCAACTATTTAAAGCTTGTTTTATACTTCTTGAAAATTGCTTGAAGCATACAGGTATTCGTAAAAGAGGTCGAGGTTTTTGTTATTGCGAGATTGCACGGAACTTCATTCTATTTAGAGATACATGCCAAGAGTGGTTCAAGTGTGCTTCATGCACATAGAGAATCCCTGTAATAATTGAAAACTACATTTCAATCAATATGAAAATCCCATCAGCACATAAAAATCAAACTAATACCCTATCTTTGGATTGTAACCCACATAGCTATCAGTGTGAATCTTCAGAATGAACATTGGCGCGCCGTGAAGCAATAATAACGCGTGTTTCATTTTTAGTCGTCTGATTAACCTAGTAATTTTATCCTCCTTTTCCCCACTTAGAATTTTTTCAAAGATGCTTGGCACACGTTCGATTTTATTACTGTCGTTGGAAGTATTATCGATGCTCTTGCTGTTGAATTCGGCGTAAGTTTGTTTTTTGGAAATCTGGCCTTTTTCGATGAATTTACCTTCAGAATAACTGTCAGTGCATTTTTGGAGAATTAATTTCGGTTTTGATAAGGTTTCCTTCCGTGAAGTAAGCTCACTTTTGGGGTGACTTGACCATTGGAAAAGTGAGTCGGTGAAAAGTGATGTGGCCTCTGGGGCATTTGAGAGGTGCTGGATTATCTTTTCGGTTGTTGTAAAATACATGGACCATTGAAACACGCACAAGTTAGGCATGCGGTTTTCTGTGGCCCGCCTTTGAGCCAGGTTTCTTAGCCTGGACAAGAGAAAAGCAGTGAGGATTTTAACGAGTTTCCATCGCGGGTACTCTCCCTATATCGTTTTATTAATCGAACGCGTCCTCATCGCCACTTCAAAGTTTGCGGGTGGCCGTAAAGTTACGCTAACATGCGACGATGACTCCGCAACAAATGTACAACTCCTCTCACTTCATTTTCACTTCCGATTCACCACCAATTCAATTCCTGTACATTTCGCCTTCCCTTGAAGCCCACTTTCGACCCAGCATCCGTCATACATTCGAGAACGGACGGTTTGGAACATCATCACAGACATTCATTTACAGGAGTGTGCATCGTGAGTTGCCGCTAGGCCAGTTCAGTAGCCTAGAACTGGAAACTGATATTATAATTTGGTTTTTGAGCGAGAATGACCGCCTTCACAGAATTAACTGAAAACAAAAGAAAACAGAGACACTGGCGAGGGAAGCCATCTCACAAAACCGTTCCTGTTTCTGTTGAAGAGACGTTGAAACTCGAAAGAAAGTCAAAGGACAGTTGCGTTGACAGGAAGAGGAGAGAGTGCCCATCAGGTTGTTGCTTGGAATTTTATCCAACGCACATTATTCTGGCATATTTGACGAGACGTCAGTATCAGCAACAGACATTTTTTTAGTGACAAAATGTCAGTGTTCCCGCATATTCGGTGTCACGCCAATACAGGGTGGCCCAAAAAAAGTATACCGAAAATGCTTTTTGCCAATCACAGGTGGATTTTCATTGTTTTCTTTTCTTATGCAACAGTATTGTGTGAGACAAGAAAGCTGTTTGTAGCAGTTCAATTTTTCTCCATCAAACCATCTTTTTAAAGCAGAGCACTGCTTCCATAGGATGGAATATTGAACTTTCATGATTGAGGCATGTTGTTTCCCCAAATTTTGTTTTTAAGGTCTGCATCAAAAAGGGACATCATTTATGGGGGGTAAGAAAGTCAACGACGCCTTCTTGTCAAAAATTATTTCCCATGGTATTCGTCAGACCAGCTCTGGCCTGTGAATTTACGTCCCCATTCTGTGAAATCAGCCTCATTATTGCACCCAAAAAGATCGTTAAATTTTTAAAAAATTCTTCCGCTCCCGGGGGGTCTGCTGACCCCAAGATCCCATGCCAAGTGGTCCAACCGTCATTTCTCCACTTGAGCCTGGAGCTCCTGCACCCATTAACAGCTACTCAGTGGGCTGCGGCCGCGGGCAGGCGCATTCAGGGCCGGCAACTGACAACATTCTCTCCCCAAACGAAAACTGGAAACGACGTCCCTACCATCAACTGAAACGATCCATTTCGGCAATGGGCGACAAATTCATGCTGTGTGTGTGTCTGCACATAGCCACTAAACATAAAACCTGTCAAATTAGGCCAGTAGAAAAGCAGACTAACGGAAAAAAGCAGTCCATGAAAACCAGGTCATAAGAGGAGAAATGAAAAAAACTCATCAGCTTTTGCAATCAAGCCAATTGATCCAATTTTCAACCAGAATTGC
This sequence comes from Sinentomon sp. SZTP_YWyxl, assembly GCA_030068105.1. Lineage (NCBI taxonomy): Eukaryota > Metazoa > Arthropoda > Protura > Sinentomata > Sinentomidae > Sinentomon > Sinentomon sp. SZTP_YWyxl. The sequence goes on from JASGXE010005321.1 coordinate 13,628, forward strand.
AAGTTTGGTTGCTCCATCTGCTGTTCCTTTCTCTTATACTCACCATATCTGAGGCCATTTTGGAGAAAATACATTCCTAACTGTAATGAGGAGGAACAAAATAATGCAAGCATTTCGGTATACTTTTTGGGCCACCCTGTAGATGTCATCCCCATGGCTCAACATGGCCGTTCTAGATTGCACGACTTATGCCCGGTTGCACCAACCTGGATCAAGCTTTGATCTCGGATCAAGCTCTGATCCTGGATCAGGCAATGTTAAAACCCTATGCTTGATCTCGGATCAGTGTTTGATCCGAGATCAGTGCTTGATCCTTGTTGGTGCAACTGGGCATTAACGTCAGTAAAAGAAGAGGTCTTTCATGATGACGTTATCGGCAGCAGAAAATATACGTGGCACAACGTGGCAGCTAACGAAAGAATACGGAATTCGTAACGGTATCCCAAAGCGACTGCACTCGAATGTTATGCAGGTGTAGAAAACGGAACTGGAACCGCAACTTGGCCGGAAGGAAACCATGAGTGAACTGGATGTGATTTGTGAGAAAATCAAAAGGGAACTGTGAGTTAAACGCCACTGAAGCTAAAGTGCACCGGAAGTGAAACGGAAATGGATCTCGAGGGACAGTGCAGTAAAATATCCAGGAGTCTGTGTTTGTTGTCGTTATTGATTGAGCGCTAACATTTTGACAAAGCTGCTGCGGGGGTATTGACGCAATGCTGGCGCAATACTGCGGCGACTTTTCGTTGTCGACGGGTTCGATTTCGCAGACGAGAGCGACGATCTGTTCGACGGAAACTGCGCCAAAGCCATCATTTTGTTACTACTACAAACAAGCGCCACAACATGAATCTGCACTCAATCCAGACGGCGAAAGCCGTGGAAGGAAAATCAAAGACGTCTCATGCGGTGTCCGGAAAAACGTGCACATGAAATACGAATATGTGGTAATTGATTCTGAACGAACATCGAACTGTGATTATTTTAATGCATGACCACATTCTGAAATACATTTTTCGATATTTTTGAATATAGATGCCATCGAGTCGCCAGTTTGGTAAATATCACTGCGCTTTTCTTTCAGGAAAATCTTATCAGCGTGGCATTTCTGCGATTGTTCCGCGCTGCACGACTGATTAAGCTGTTGAGACAAGGATACACAATCAGAATCCTGCTCTGGACATTTGTTCAGTCTTTCAAAGTAAGATTGATCTTAATCCCTTTTGATTAACTATCAATAAAATTTTGCTTCGGCCTATTATGAGTATCATAATCATGATTGGGATTTCCAAACTAGGATATAGCTGAACTCAATTTCACCCGAAAGCGTAAGGCGGGATCTGGGGCAGAACTCCCGCGGGTTTCCAAGCTTTCAACAGTTGGATACCTTTGCCATGGGTCCCCAAAAACTGGTGATGAAAATTGACAATTGACAATTGATTTGAAAACCTTTATCTCGTCTATGATGCCATATGGCATCACAAATTGCAACCCCGAAGTCGTCTCGCTGTTTGCTCAAAACATGTCGATTTTTTGGACTGAAACCCCACTTTGACATCCCGTCGAAACCGCCACCAAATTGTACTGCTGTGTGTCAACTGTAACCCTGTCAAATTGACATGCGAACAGCGGGCTTATCTGGTGTTGATTTTGCTGTTTTTTGCTCACCTGTTGCTCCGAAATGGTTCGTCCTATCTATGATGCCATTTGGCATCATAAAGGATCGATATTTGCACGGGAAAAAAGTGTCAGGGGTCAAATTTCGGTTGGGGGGGGTATGTCACTCCAAGCCCTGCCGGGCAGCTGGAGATAGGATTCCGGCCTATTTTTTAGATGTCTCCAGCTGCTTTCTCAAAAAATGGCACTTTACTCGAGATACAGGGACCATGACAAAATGGCGGGAAAAGTTCAAAGTCAAAAACAGACGGCATGCCGACAAAGGAAACAATAATAATACCAATACATAAATGTGCGTTTATCTCGAAAACTTTTTTTCAATCCTTTGACGGCGCCGCCAGACCGCATCTGATGACATTTTCCATCGGATTTCTGGGAAGTGGTTGGCCGAAGTGTAAAGATAAAGTGAGCAATGCGCGCCTTAATTGACAGGTCGGCTTCGCTTTGACATGCCGACAAAGGAGACCGCCGTTCATAATTTTTTCCGATTTCGGTTGAACAACTTTCGATTCGTGGGATGAAGACCTTGCTCAGGTCTTTGCAATTTTCGTGTCATCGGAAGTAAAGATGCCTTCAAAGGAGTTGTTCCAAACACATCAAAAATTGAATATGAGGCTGCAGAAGTTTAAAAGCTTGCAAATTGGTGATGCCATATGGCATCATTGACGAGTTGCATTTGAATAATCTAGCGACGACTGTAAAAGGTGAATTGTCTGTATTCATTTGGCCTCATCCTACGAAAAAAATTCGTCCAAGAGTGAAAATGTTAGTTTTCTGCAATATTTGATTCTTGAAAATCCACAGCCGCAGGATATTGCGAAAAGTGGAAAGAGAACATCAGATACTGAAACAAAGTGAAAAAGTAATTTGTGATTTGTGTCGTTTTGCCACAGAGTTAGTTGAGGTTATCGGAAATTTAACTCTGCAATCAGGAAAGTAAACAGTCTTAGAGCATTTAGCTAAATTAAGGCCGAACGGAATATCGGTATGTTGTATTGTATCCATCTATTAAGCTGGTATTTCTTTGTTGCGCAAAAGTGCATTTTTGAATGTTGCGCAATCTCTGGCACGAATTTGTGTATTTTCTTTTCTTTATTTTCTGCTGTGGTTGCTTGAGAGCATTTTTTGCAAACTGAGAGCATTAACTTTTAAGCAATTACACCCATTGTATAGTGTCGGCGAAATTAATGTACCCACACATGTGTTTTTCCCATCTAACTGTTGCCTCCGAAACTTTTTTTTTCCTTTCTTTTTATTCTTATGAAGGGAGTAGAATTAAAGCGCCAGATCTCTATAAAGCGTTCGAGAGGTGTCAGATTTTGACTTCGGTTACAAAAGAGGATCTTTAATTTCTGCAGCATAACGTTTTTGCCAAAATTTGAACGGTCGCAATTTTTCACATGTATGAATCTCGTAATTACGCCGCCGCTATACATACACTGCAAATCTCTTCCGCCTCGCCTCTTCTTGTTCAATGCAGCAGTTGACATATACATTTCGGACCCAGGTTGCGTTTTTTCTTGCAAGAACCACTGAACACGATTAACACAAATTCAAAGATGCGTAACCGTTAAGCAAAACAGAATTGCCTCAAAACTGCCATGCTGACTGTCAGGCTCAATGGTTGCGAAGATGTTTGCGCTGAAGTTTTTAAAGCTTCATTCTGGCAACCAAACTTATCATAGCTCAGAGAAAGTAAACGTCGAAGGTTTCCGTAGGTGAACTTGCGGAAAGATCATTACCAATTCCTTGCGGAAGTGACCGTGGTTGACGTGGTCTGGTTTGTCGAGCAGCATCGGCGGTTATGCGATGTCGAACACTGCCCAGTTCTTGCAGGTGCCCATAATGCTGCCCTCTATTGACGTCCATAGCGATAAAGTAGAGAAAATCTAATTGCCTCGTGTTTATCCTGCACGGCAAATCTCAAACACTATTTCCATCAAGAGTTTTAAAAAAACCGTTTTGAGGAGTTTACCATTTTCATTGTCATTTGTTTTTCTTTCTCACAGGCCTTACCGTACGTCTGCCTTCTCATTGGAATGCTGTTCTTCATTTATGCCATTATTGGAATGCAGGTGAGAGAACGATCTTGAAAAGAAAATTTGCTTGAACTTTTCTTCCGGTCCCATGCCAACGTTGTTTTTTCTGGTCGTTATCAAACCAAGTGATTTATATCTTTAAGACAATTCACCTTCAGAGCAATGTCACACCATAAATTCAGATGGATTTTTAAAAGGCTATATTGAGTCTCACGAATAAGACAGCGTTCTGAAGAATAGAGCAAGATTGTGAAAGTTTTTGTTGTTGCTTTTTTGCGAGATTGCTTCTTGAGCAGCAATCCAGTTCCAAAACATCCAAATCATTAAGTCTGTTGTAACGAGAGGCACTGTTGGCTTATTGCAGCCTTGTCTGAACCCTTTCGGAAAAAGGTTGCGCAGACGCAAGTGATCGCAACGCGCTCTCTCAGCGGCAAAAAGTCGCAATTTGCACCACAACATACCCGTGCAACGAGTTCCGATGCCAGCGTTAATTTTGTCCGAATCTCATTTTTGCGGTAAATCATTTGCCAGAATCATCATGGAACTTCAGACAATGTTTCCACGGAGAAAAAATCCTTGGTTTTCTCCTTAACGTGAGGATTTAATGTGTGTTGATAAAGCAGAAAATGTTGTGCATTTCAAGCGCGTGAGTAATGTGTAGACATTATTTTCGCATAGTTGCTTTGAAGCAAGAATTTGTCACAGATTTAATTCATACGAATGCAGGATAACGTCGTGTTAATCCGCCTAAGACGAGACGCATTTGCTTTTACGTGTACCTATTACAATTCAATCAGTTGGAAAATTGGCGTGATTTAGTTATGTTCCATAAAAACGCTTGACATTTTCATTACAATTTTCAAATTTGCGCGTAAATACGGAGCGTAAAGAGTAATCAAGAACAACCAAAAGCCCGGTATTGTCCGAACGCCACTTCAATGTCCTCTTTTTGACTTCTACTTTTTTAACTTTTTACTACTCAGTTGCTCAAATAAACTTGTTATAGTCATGGGGCGCTTATCAAAAGTCCGCAAAGATAGGCGAATTTTTAAAGTACTTATTATTGCAGGGGTCATCTAATCTCAACAGGGCTTGGTGCAACATCACGCCTCACACGAGTGTCATGATGTTTTGCGGCGCATACTGCCTTTGATTCCAAATGGCGTCTGAGTTAATTACGAACTCCCATGTTCGAAGACGTTTGATAAGACGTGAATAGTTTCGTTGTACACAGCTTATCAAAAGTCTTCGAACATGGGAGTTCATAACGCAGGCGCCATTTAGAATCAATGGCAGCATGCACCGCAAAACATCATGACACTCGTGTGAGGTGTTAAGTTGCACCAAGCCCTGTTTAAATTAGATGGCCGCTGTAAAAAAGTCCTTTAAAATATCGCCTGTATTCGAGGACTTTTGACAAGTTCCGGTTCCGATTCAGTTACAGTTGAGTATCTATTAATGAGTTGTTTTAGTTCGATTCCCTGATAATACTCAATATGGAAATAATGTTGTGACGGATCTCGCTCACTCTTCGAACGTTGGTTTCCAACTTTCCTAGATACAGGAGCAATTATGCTAGTAGATATTTTTCTTCAATGTTGTCAGCTCGAACAAGAGGAAAAATGTCGGGGTGAATTTTGGGTTTTTTACCGAATCCCCTCTTCGACAATGGAATAATCTGGATTTTGGGAACCTATCTTTGCGTTTCATGCAACATTCACCAATTGCAGCAAAGTTGTAAATTTCACGCAACAGAGGCCAAATTACCAGGTGCTTATTTTTCCAAGACGGGTAGGAACACAAAACGATAGTCATACGTGATCCAGGTTCAGCTAGGTCTTCATTCCTTCAATTTCAAACACAATTGAAAGAATGCAGCGCATTTTGTCAGATTGTATCAAAAACTTCGACTGGGCGAGAGCACATTTTTACTACAACGGTTTTGTCGATGTTATGACATTGATGCATCAGTATTGGACATGTAAATTGAATAGTATTTGCCAAATGTAGGTTTATCATGGGATATTGCAGCAATATTGATTGCAACTTGGCCTTGTTGGCTGGTAGCCTATATCATCCTAATTGGGCAGTCAGGTTGGAATTACAGCACAAAAGTAATCGTTAGTCGTGACTAAAACTCCGCATATTCCGAATGCGGTATTTGGTAGTAGAGAGATCTAGTATCTAGATAGATTAGTAGGTAGAGTGCTATGAGCACGCCAATGTCACGACGCACCTTTTGAACAATTTATCATGCGTTCAAATTATCTCTTAAATGAGAATGAGCGTCTGTTTTCATTTTCTTGCAATACGTATCATGGGTTTTACACGATGTTTGGCAAATTTTTCCACAATGAAAATTTTGTGTCTAAGTAGGGAATCCGAATGATAGGCTCAATCAATGTCCTTTGTCAGTGAAGAAAATTACAAATTACTACATACAGAAAACTGCCAGCCAAGACAGAAATAAATGGCAAAAGTTTCCATTGTTATAATTTTTTCAATGGGATATTTCCTATGGTCAGGTCAATGTCAGGAACATAATATGCAAGCAAGTATGGACTGTATGTTGTTCTCTCATAATCATTTTACCAAAGAAAGCGTCAACTTAGCTGTCTCAAAATTAGCATCATTAAGTGCCAACCTCATTTTTAGCAAGCAATCTGCGCTGCTTAGTGGGTATTAGTTTCAGTCTTGGGAGTTCTTTAAACAGGTTTAAAATCAAGCAGTTGTACGAAACACGAATTCGAACGCAGGAGGTTTTTCATCTTCCCATGTTTATTTTTACATTCAAGAACTGTTACTCCTGATTGTAGCCAATTAGCTACTTTTTAATGTCGCTCATAACTAAGCAAACTAAATACAAGAGTCCTAGAAGAGTTAGTCTAGTTGGAGTTAGTATTAGTCCAGCCTTAATAATTCTACAAAAGTTAGTCTTTTGCACTGATGGCCACTCTTTTCACAGCCAGCCAGCACCGTATCACTTGTCCCAGAAATGTCTTTTGTGCCTTTTGATTTAACAAATCAACAACAATATAGTGTGTCCAAATAGCTCATTTGTTTTGTCTCGCTGCCGTTTGTCTCCCCTGGTTAAAGAACTGTTTGTTTAGTCACAGTCTGCACACAAGCCATGTAATTGATCAACAATTGACAACCATGGTACACATTCAATGAAGGTTATAATGTCTACGAAGTTTGTTCCCCACTTAACTCACTGTATCATTTGACTAAAAGTTTTTACAACAATTAACTCTTTAAGTAGGTGCGGTAACATTTTTGATGTGCTACAGAGCAGCAAGATATTCAAAAGACAAACACCCGCTTGATATACTCAAACGTTTGAAAAGGTATATTTCGTATTTGAGGAAATCCCATCCAAAACAGTGGACTCACAGAATAGCCACCTACACCAACATTCTTTATGAGTCGTTTTAGCAGTTAGAAGTTTCTTGACCCTCGTATTTCTTAATATTTGATTTCATGAACGGTGCGAATTCGTCAAAAGATTTTTGGAAATCTGTCCTTTGACCCGGACACTTCCATCAACCGGCACAACAACTTCCAATCTTTCTTCTCAGGTCTAATGCTCTTATTTAGGTGAGTTTGGCCACAAGAGTAGCGAACAACCGAACGCTTTTGCGCAAAGAGGGCAAATTTACCCTTCCAACCCAAATAGCTCAAATAGTTGCGTGATATCATGGACAATATTGCACCAGTTTTGCGAAAACAACCTTGTTTGCAACAAATGTCAGCTCGACGATCATTCTACAGGCAGCAGGTTTTATTGATGTCAATATTTTCGTGCCGGGTCAATGTTGCAATCATGGCCGATATTGCGCTCTCATTTGTGCTATTAGGGTGGAGAGTACGCATAGTTTGCCCAAGGTAGATGTGGCCCTGTTGCTCTTTGTTGTCCATTAGACATTTTCCACTTTATTAGTGTTACATTATTCGGTGTTTTCAATGTTTTGAATGGGGATCGATGGGTGTACTTAGCACTTGTTAAACATGTAAATAACACGCAAAGTGTACTCTAGATGGGTAGTTTTTCGATGTGTCCATGTTTACGCAAAATTGGGAATTGGGGAGGTTGTTGGCTATATTGTTGTGGGCCATTTTCTATTTCACTCATCTGAACCATTATTGCGCAGCAGTAAACCCGAACATGGAGTTGCAATCAATCCAGTTCGCCGAACAAAAAACCGAAGCCGAACAAAAAACTAAACATCGGTTAAAAAATCGAAATCAAGTGCCTACGATACCATCACGAAGAGACTGTTGAAACTTGTTGAAAGTTGACCTGTTTTCAATCTTCCAACTAGAAATTTTGTTTTTTTGGACCAACGCTGGCATCGAAAAAACGAAAATCCGATTAAAAGACAAAATTGTGACCTTTTTCGGTTGCGAGCATCTTTCTGACAGGAGTCTTTTGGCTTTTTCAACAAGCGTTGGTGATTCTGAACCTTTCAAAATATCCTGTTTCTTTGTATTTTTGCAGTTCCCATGTTTTTGGTACCCTTTATACTTCCGTGTTTATATTTCCCATATTTTTCCGTATTTTTGTGTTCAGTATTTTTGCATTTCTCAGATTTTTCGTATTTTCTACATTTCCCGCAGTTGGCTTTTGCTATTTTGTTCGAGAGAAATTTAACAATTTTTCATGAAACTGAGTTCATTCCATTTGTGAAACGTGCCGCAAGTGTGAACCTTTTTGATCGTTGACACGAAAATTACAAGGAATTTAGTCATGAGGTCGTCATAACAAAATTCGTCGAAAGTCTTCCTGTTTTTAAAGTTTTCACCCTTTTGCTCTAAGACGAAAATGGGTCCGCTGTTTCTTTCATCCACTTCATTCTTCACAAAATCGGTGCGAATAAAGTCGACGGGTCCAGCGCGATGTAAAAATGCTTTGGTGTTGTCAAATAGGCTTAGAACTGCAGATTGAATGTTTCTCATGACAGGGCAACTGTAATTAGTCCAGCTGTTCGTAGATCAATGGTAGCTGAATAAATGTCACACTTACACATTTCACTTTGTTAGTTCATTCATTAGTCATTGTTAGACCTCGGAACTAGTTTCCAAAGCGTTACTAAAGTCATCGGGAATAGAAAGTTACATCAAGTATAGTCTGTGGTATATTTATTTTGACACAGCTATCATTATTTCTCACCAATTGTAGAGAACACTAACACGATATCTGTCTTTGCCCGCCAAGCTTAAGAATTTCGAGTAACTAATTCTCCCTAAAACTTATTGATTTTGTTGTATAGGTATTTGGTAACATAGCCCTCTCTCCGGATACGTCCATAACTAGGCATAACAACTTCAGGACTTTTGTGCAGGGACTTATGCTGCTGTTCAGGTAAGCTTTGAGCGGAGGGGCTCAACAATAGTCCACATCTAGGAAAAGCCTTTTGCCTGGCACAATTTACTCACCCTGCTTTTGCTATATACTAGGAAAAGATGTTCTCTTCGAGTTATTTCACACCAAAACCACGATTGGCGTAAATATCCTCACTCTTTTTTGTCGGCGCGGCATGTTTTTGCTCATCACTCCCAGCTTACAGCCGATTTTATCAATGCCCACGCAAAAAAACTGCACGGCTTTAAGTTCCTAATTTCGAGGCGTCGGTCTTTAGAAAAAAAAATTTAGTCTTCAGATAAAACAGAATGGCAAAAGCATTTGCATTCGCTGGCCATATGATCATGTCAGGAGGGAACAAAAAATGTAGCTGTTTTGCGCCAGAGAGGCGTGCAATGTTGCTCACACCACCCACTCTGCTTCGCTATTTGTCCTTATCTATACGTAAAGCACAGCACCCATCTCTTTCTTATTCGCATGATTAATTTTAGTTTGGCAATAAGGAGGTAAGGCAGCTCAAACCTATAACTAAAGAAAACGTTCTAAAATTATTTGGCATAATTGTCTGTGAATATTTTGTTGGCCTGCGGGCGTGTTTTCACGAGAACACTCATGAAAAAGACACAGATCTATACTCGTATTCCACAATTTATGAACTGATAAAAAGTGTAAACATGAGTAAGCACTGTTTTTCAGCATGATTTGCGTTCCTTTTTGGCTGCACAGCAAGTTTTCTCGCAAAATGTGGGATTAATGCACAAGCGCTTTGGCTTTCATGTGCATGTATTGGTGTTTTTTATTTCTTGTTGAGAAATACATCCATTTGTGTTTCTGATGAATTTTGCTTGAAAATAAAGGTAAGCTACGTATACATGTGATGGATGCACTGCACTGCACTTTGTCATTGCTTTTGCACGATTTGTT